>APFE030517147.1:4789-119942 GCA_000404065.3 Pinus taeda | reverse complement strand
GTTGGACATGAGGTAGGCCTTAAACACATTTTTTTGCCATTATTTATAAAGCGCATTTAGAGAAAGATAGTGTCTGGTTGGTTTGTTTATCATTAGGTCTTCATTAGATTCTAGGAAGGTCTATCTTGTCCACAAGATCGACTCATTCCACGTGACACATATTTCTTCAAGATTTTCTTGAGGTACTTGGTTTGAGATAAAAAGATACCGCCTTCATTTCGTTGGATTTGTAAACCAAGAAAATATGTCAGCTCTCCAATCAAGGACATTTCAAATTGTTTCTGCATCACCAAGGAAAAATTTTGACTCATAGCTTCTTCATTGCTGCCAAATATGATATCATCAACATACACAACAAGTATTAGCAATTTGTCATTTTCAATTTTTATATAAAGATTGCTATCTGTTGATCCTTTTGAAAAACCTTGTTGATGAAGGTATTTTTCTAGACGATAGTACCAAGCCCTTAGAGCCTGTTTAAGACCATAGAGAGCCTTCTTAAGTCTGCATACAAGTTTTGGATCATTTCCAAGAATGAATCCATCTGGTTGCTCAATGTACACTTATTCTTCTAAGTCTCCATTCAGAAAGAAAAATTTCACATCCATTTGAAATACTTTGAAATTTTGAAAGCTAGAGAGAGCAAGGAACATTTTGATGGCCTCAAGTCTAGCAACGGGAGCAAAAGTTTCTTCTAAGTCTATTCCTTCTTGTTGAGCATACCCTTTACAAACAAGGCCTTATTTCTAACAACTTCCCCATTTTCATTCAACTTGTTTTTGAATATCCATTTTGTCCCTATGGCATTCTTATCTTTTGGTCTAGGAACCAACTCCCAAGTGTTTTTCTTTTCAATTTGCTCAAGTTCATCTTCCATTGCTTTGACCCAACATTCATCTTTGCATGCCTCTTTTACATTTTGTGGCTCAGTGGAGGAGAGTAATGCCAAGTAGCTTGAAGCTTCTGCTATTTTTCTTCTTGTTTGTATAGCAGCCTCTTTCTGTCCCAAAATCTGAGATTCTAGATGATTCTTCTGAACGTACCTGGATGGAGTCTTTTCTTCTATCCTTATCTATTCTTCTGGTGCCTCATAGGTCTCTTCTTCTTCATCATGAATATGATTTGATGTTGATGGATAGTCCTCTTTATCTTTGAAATCTTCAGATTTTACCTGCCTAGGAGTGTTTTCATCTTCATCAACCACTACATCAATACTTTCAACAATTCTTCCAAGCCTTTTATTGTAACACTTGTATGCTTTGTTGTGGGGAGAGTAACTAAGAAGAATGCCTTCATCTGATCTAGCTTCAAACTTGCCAAGATTTTCATCAGTTTTTTTGATGTAGCATTTACTCCCAAAAATTTTGAAATATTTAACCAAAGGAGTCTCAACATACCATAGTTCATGAGGAGTTTAAGTGTTGTTCACCCAGACATTTGTCTTGTTGAGAATAACAACTGCAGCAAATGCAGCTTCACCCTAGAAAGTTGCGGGAGTTCCAGACTCATCCAACATAGCACGAGCCATTTGTTGAACTGTTCTATTCATTCTTTCCACTACTCCATTTTGTTGAGGAGTCCTTGCAGTAGAGAATTCTCTTCTTATTCCATGTTCTTCACAAAAATCGAAAAATTCATTTGACGTAAACTCCCCACCTCTATCAGACCTGAGGCATTTAATTTTGTGATCTGATTCATTTTCAACCAAGGCTTTCAAAGATTTAAATTTTTCGAAGGCTTCATCTTTGTGCTTCATAAGTCCTATCCAACACATCCTGGAAAAGTCGTCAATGAATAATATAAAGTATTCTTCTCTCTGAGGTGACCTTTTCCTAGATGGACCACATACATCAGTATGGACAAGTTCAAGTGGCCTGCTAGCTGATCCTTCCTTCTCAGGCAAGTTAGTTCTAGTCTGCTTACCAAACTGACATGATTTGCATATTATATTGTCTGGAATTATGATGTCTGGAAGACCACGAACTGCCTGGTATTTTCATGCTTTCCTTATTTGACAGAAGCTTAGGTGCCCCAATCTCCGGTGCCATAGCTAGTGTTCGTCATTCTTGCTTAGATAGCATTGATGCTGTCCTTCTTTGAATATGTATAAATTATTTGGAGTTCTTATCCCTTTGGTCACTGTTTCTCCTGTATCAAGATCACGAACACTACATCCATTTGATATAAATATTACCTCAGTTCCTTGATCGCACATCTGACTAACACTCAATAGATTATGCTTTAAGCCATCAACATACATAACGTTTCCAGCTTTGACCTTTTCTTTCAATAGAACAGAACCTTTACCTTTTATGAGCGCAAGGGTGTCATTTCCAAATGAGACCTTCTTCTCCTTTTCTAAGGCACTATATGACTGAAGTTTTTCCTTATCACTCGTCATATGTTTTGAAAATCCACTGTCGATGTACCATTGATTTTCCCACCCTTCCGCATATAAAGATATACCACATCTTTCTAGTTGCAATTCTTTCATTCTCCATGTTTTGGCACTTGAGGCTTGTTCCTTCTGAATTGTTTGCCAAAACCTGCTCCTACATTCAGAATCTTCATGACCGAAGTTGTATACCAGCCTCTTCTTTTTTGAGCTTCTCTAGTCATGATTGTCTTATAGGCAACACATTGAGCTGCTTTGTGATCAAAGTTATGACAAGAGAAACATTGGCCATTGAAGAAACTCCTGTGATTATCATATCTACCAGTCAGATGATTGTACTCTCTATTGACATCCATTCTTGAGGAAAATTGAGAAGGTTTTACCTGTGGCTGGTTGTAGCTTCTGTTCATCCTTAAAGTAGATTGCCCTCAATTTACCTGGTAGTCTTTGTTCATTCTTGAGGTAAATTTTCCCTGATTTACCTGGTGAGCAGCATTGTGCCTTTGCAGTTGATTGTCAACCTTTTCACTTCTCCTTGCTGCATCAAGATAACTTTTGGAGGTGGAAGGCTTCTGCACTTGAGATGATTCTTCATTATATCCCAGACCTGTCTTGATTATTGGTGAGCGCTGCACTTTGATAATATCATCTAAAGTTTTAGATCCTTTAGTATATCTAAGATTAAGATCTTTTGTTTTCTCAATCTCTTTTCTGAGTCCCACATTTTCACATTCTAAACTTTCATGACGTTTTTCCTTTTCGGCAAGTTGGAATTGTAGAGTATCTATGATCATATTCTTTTCTTCTAAGCAAATTTTGAGATTAGAAATCTCTTCATAGAGACCTTCTTCATCTATAACATCCAAGAAATCATCATCTTCAAAAGCCATTAAAAGTCTATACTTATTACCTTGCTCATCTTCATCACTATTTGAAAGTCCATCACTGTCTTCATGAGTGTAATAGCTTTTGTTATTTACATTTTGTTTCTTGTTCCATCTAATAGGTTCCTTACCTTTGTCAAGCTTATCCTTATGAGGACATTTGGCAGCATAGTGACAAGTCTTCCACAAGCAAAGCATTTGAAGGGTAACTTACCTCTGAATCTTCCAGCACCCCGTTGAAGGTTCTTGACAAAATTTGATTCTTCCTCTTCTTCTAACATATGCTCTGACTCATAGTAATCTCCTTTGCCTGAAGCCTTGAATGCAACTTCTCTTCTGTCTGATGGTCCTCCTTTCTTCATTTCACAAGCAGTTAGAATTCTGTGTAGCTGCGACATGGTAATTTTCTGTAGATTCTCCTTTTCTTCTATAGCAAAAACTTTTGATTCAAACTTAGGAGACAAAGATCTTAGAACCTTTTCAACCACAACAACCTGTTTTATTTCTTCACCCAAGTTTTTCATACAATTAACAATCCCATCTATATGTAGGAAATAGTTAGCCACACTTTCATCATTGTACATTCTGAGATTCTCGTACTGAATTCTGAGGGTTTGAAGTTTTGCTCATTTTACCTGTTCATCTCCTTCATAGCTCAAAACGATCTTGTCCCATATTTCCTTAGTGGATTTATATTTCATAACCTTGACGAATTTCGATTGAGATAGACATCCTAATAGACTATTGACTGCTTTTGCATTGGTTTCATATTTCTTCTTCTCAGCTAGATCTATTGGAGTTCCTGATGGAAATGTGTACCCTGTATCTATGATATCCCACACTTCTGTACCAAGAGATTGAAGATAGGTTGTGAGTCTTACCTTCTAATAGACGAAGTTGGTCCCAAAAAAAATTAGTGGCCTGATCGATGCTTCTCTCTTGTAGTTTCCCATGATGATAGATCTTCCTTCAAGTGATCAAGCTTCTTCTGAAGGACCCGCTCTGATACCAATTGTTGGAAATAATACTGAGAGGGGGTGGGGTGAATCAGTATTATCAAACTCTTATCAATTTATACAAATATTTTCAGATCTGACAATTGAAACTTGCATATACCTTCCAAACTTATAATTTAATTTATTCTTCATATGTTTGTCATTAATATGTATGTGAGAACCATAGAATAATGAGCAGGAACACAAAATAGATAGTCACACCAAGGAACAAAAAATGTAAGGTGGAAACCCAATGTGGGTGAAAACCACCTGCTGCAATATGTCTCTATCTTCTTTCAATTAGAAACTTCTTCTTACAATGATTTTGTATTGGTGCAGTCTTTTACCAGTACGCAAGCTACAACCTGCAGAGAGCTACAACCCTCTCTCGTTTTCCAGCTTCTTCTGGAAGGGAGCTACAACCCCCTTAGCTCGTGTACTAGCTGAAATACTAGTACGTAGGTTCTGACCTACAAAAGGCTACAACCTTCTCTTTTCTTTTAGGGACCACATTTCATAAATTTTCAAACTGAATCCAAAACATCAAGTACATGTGCATCACCTAATCTCCTTTAAACAAATAACTTCTCAGAATGTAGTAACTAGAAAATAACACCAGTAACTAGACACCAATTTAAACCCAGATATCTGCAGAAACAAATAAAAGATAGCTAAAATATATTTCAAGAAAGATCCACAACTTCACCGAAGGAAACCTGCAGATATCTGCACTTCTACCATGACGAGTCTGCGCAACTCTGCACTTGCACTGTCTACTATTCAGCGCACCTCCGCACCTGCTGCGCCGATTCAACTCCACACCTCTGCACCTGCTTCTTCTCTGGTTCTACGCACCTTCGCACCTGCTTCTTCTCTAGTGCTGTGCACCTCTGCACTGCGCCGTTACCGCTCCTACGCACCTCCAGATTTAGACAGTTTAACAGTTCTCAAACATACCCCAGACTGTCAAAATCACAGATCCGTGCATGCATCAAAGGGATCCCAACTCTTCAGTAGATCTAACTTATAATGCTCCGATTTCTCCTTGATTCAGATTCAACTATATCTCACCAACAGATTATCAGAAATTCAGATCTTTCTCTTCTTAAGATTTTCAACACTTGTTTTTTCCAACTGATCTCCTTTCCCTTTTATAGTCAAGACCTTACTCAAACCATGGATCAAAACCATTGAGAAACTATACTAGGGATCCAAAACCTAGGTTCAATATTTTAGATGCCAAAACCACAGACCAAAACCATAGGATCAAAAACGTCGGACTAAATATCATGGACCAAACATAAGATGCGCGTTTTTATCTGCATGAAAGTCCATGCATTTTAGGTTTGCACCTTTTTTGCGGGAGACCTGCGAACATATCCGCACCTTTTCAACGGTTCTCCTGCACAACCTGCCGATGACCGCATCTTTTGATCTGTGCACCTACGAAATCAGAAAATAACTTTGCTGCACTATAATTTATCATCTGGGATGAGTGAGTTGCCATCAAGTACAATATATGTATCATAATGCCAACATTTCCTTCCAGAAAAAAAAATCGAGAAACGTTCTTGAAAATTAAAAGTTAGTGTACCCAAAGACTCTAGCCATTCGGCTCCTAGTACAACATCAACACCTCCCATTGGAATGGAAAGACTTGGACTACTCAATACATATTATCCCATTGATAACTTGATATTAAGGTACTTTCCAGAGAAATGTATGGTTCCTCCATTTTCAACCATAACTTGACACACTGGTGTTGGATATAGGAAGAAATTCAATTCGTTGGCTATCTTACAATGAATAAAAGTATGGGTACTACCCAAATCAATCAACATTATTACTTTTTCTTCTTGATATATCCTTATATCTTGAGAGTTTGAGAAGTGGTAGTTTCTACCAATGCATTACAATATATGATTGGATTGATTTCTTCTTTCTCTAGGGTTGGTTCCTCGTGTATATCCTCTTCTTTTGACATTTCTTGTTCCTTTTCTTCCTCCTCTTCACAATCTATCTAAAATCATTTCTTCTCATCACACTTATGACCTTTTGTGTGTTTGTTGTCACAGCTATAACAAAGCCTTTTTTCTCTTTTTTCTTCCAATTGTTGTGGTGTGAACATTCTAGGTTGTTAAAAGCTAGGGGCAGCAACACTTCCATCTTTATAGTTGTGAGTGGTAGGCTTCCTTGTTGCCATAATTTTGCTTTAAATTTTTCTTACCAACCTGAATGCATTTTCTAATGAATCAGGTTCTGAAAGGAAAACCTCATGTTGGATGTTATCCTTTAAGGTCCCCATGAATACATAAATCCTATGCTCCTATGGAATATCATTTTCCCTTATACTCAATTTTCGGAAGTGCTCAATGTGCTCCACCATTGAACCCTTTTGTTTGAGATTTATCAATTGACTAAATAAGGTGTTTCTCTTTGTATCCTCATGACGTGTCATCATTTCCTCTGTAAAAATTGACCAAGTGACAATTTTTTTAGGAGAGAAAAGCCATTGATACCATACAAATTGATTAGGTTCCAAATATAAAGTTGCAATTTGTACCTTTTGTGTGTTTTGCACAATATGGAGATCGAAATATATCTTCATATGTAGTATCCATGTTACAGGATCCTTGCCATCAAACTTCCTCATATCGGTCTTTGGAACATGGTGGATCTTCAATCCAATGTTGTAGTCTATGAAATCATGATTAAGATTTCTTTTTTTCTCTTCGTGAGTTTCATATAATACCCTTTTTCCATTAGGAGGCATTTCTTTTAGCAACCTTGTCAAACCTTCCTTGAAACCTTTCATGTCTGCTTTTAAACCATTATTAAAATCTTCCATATTATCTTTCATGTCAACCATATTAGATTTCATGTCGTCCATATTATCTTTTATGCAATTCTTCAATCATTCCATGTCTCATTTTAAGTTATTCTTCAATCCCTCCATCTTAGCTTCCATTTAATTTTTGGTTACTCTTTGTGAGTGAGAAAATTGTTGCACTTGGACTCATAATTTTGGTATATCATGTTGCGTTTTTTCTTCTTCTTCTTCATGCGTCATAGTAGAAATTTTAGGTTTCTTACTAGGTGTTTCCATTTTATTTCTTCAAGGCATCAATTAATGAGTATTATGCTTCACTATGCCCTTTGAATCACTTCAAATAATTTTTTCAAACAAAGCTTATGCAATTTTTTTCTTTGTAGGAGTTCCATATTGAATCTGTTGTAACTCTTAATGGTGGATCTCCAATTTCTGAAATGTAGTCTTGTGGTAGCCCTCTGAGTCCTCATTCCAACCCGTAAGTCTGATCGAGATTGGACTCTCCAAGAAAGAATTATGTGAATGCTGCCACAATGATCGGATTATAGACTAGTTCAGTAGAACAAACTTGTACAAAGTGCCATGTGTCACTGTTTCAACTTTTGGACCTGAAACTAATACCCAACAAACCAAATTTCATCATATTTGTATATCATTTTACGAAATTCAAATCTGATTCTCAGAGAGAACATTATGACTATTTTCCCAAGGTCACCTATTTGAGATGGAATTTGGGTGCCTGCAAACACCCTAACTTCCTTGGATCATAGCTCTGAAAGTATAGCGATACAAGATCTGAAATTAGGACACATTGTTAATCAATACTTCATATCAAATGGGTTATTTTTTCATCTTCTGAAGCTTTGTAGAAACAAAGGTATAGTGAAATGTCCACAAGGACATGTTTGAAGCACTGAAACCCTAGAATCCAAAGCTCTCATACCAAATGTTATGCAACCAACTCACAAAAAGATAGAAAATGTAGATCAACAACCTCAAAATCAGCGTCTTCAAGGGGGAAACCTCCTTTACATTACACAAATGAAAAATTCTTGGATGATTCAAATGAAAAAACCTCCTTTCAATAAATAGGAGTCTAAAGGGTCACAATATAATCAGAGCCGACATAACAATAATAATGTAAGGGCACAAAAATAGCAATATTGGGTTTCTATGGGGCACAATAATAAAAGTATGGGGACAACATGGGCACAACAATAATAATAAGGGATATAATGACAATAATAATTGGGTAATACACTAGTATTATCGGGACCTAACAGACTTGAGCTACACTTGAGATGAACGAAAATGATTTCCATTGTAAACCAAGAGTATATTCAATATGTTGCAAGTCTATAATAATAACATACAATTTAGAAAGGGTCAAGACATTGTATAAATTCTCACTGTAGATCACCTGATAATGCAATGTAACTAAAGAAAAATACTTGATCTAATTCTACAAACAAACTTGCGGAAGCTTAATCGATTTTGAGAAATATCAAATAGAACACATATAACAGATGAAGAAGAAATCAATCACACATGAACATAGAAGAATAGTCTGGGGAATGCCTCAGCTAAAAACCTCATTATCTGTATTATCATACAAGTGGAAATATCTCAAGATGACATAAAGCTTTAGCTCACAAGCTATCCAGCTCTTAGTACAATCCCTCACTATAGAATCGACAATAAATATGCCTTTCCTCTACCCTCCAAGCATCTTATTTCCTTGCGTAGTTTCTCCTAGGTCCTCAAGCTGCCATCTATGTATAAGTACCTCACACACTACTCACTAACCTCTCAAATAACTGCGTAATCCTCAAGGAAATAATTCCTTCTGCATGCAAGAGATATCCTTATGTGAATATTCCTACAACTAATAGTACACTTTCCCATCCTTTGATCTCATCTGGGTCTCTGTTTGAACTGACATGCATGAGTTATTTATGAGAGAATATTTAGTTATCTGAAGTACACTAGTTGCATGCACGCATGCATTGATTAACTGAACTCACAATCAATTCCACAAACTGTTGGAACTAATATAACTAGACTTAACTCAGTTAACTAATTACAACTCAAAGTACAACTCATCCTGAACTCCTTAATTAAGGGATAACTTCCTCAATCAAAGGGATAACTGTTGCATGTCTTCACATAGACTTCACGTTTGATTTTCTCAAACTAATTAACTCAAGATGAATTAATTAATTATTTTACAAACAACCACTGAGATCAAATTCGAATTTTAATTCTCAATTTTAATTTAGGGACTAATTAAATTGGAATGTATCCTGAAATGCTATCTATAGCAATGCTATTTTTAGCATCTATTTTTATCATTTCTTGTTGCTATTTCAATAATCCCTCTCAACAAGAAAGGGATTACATGTCACCCTGATCCTATCTCTGTGGAACTCAAATTTTCATTTTGACAATGCCTTAGTCAAAATGTTTGCATCCTTCTCCTCGGTCGAAACATAATGCAACAACATGATCCTCTTCACCACATAGTCTTGAAGATGATGATACTGGATATTGATGTGCTTGGACCTGCCATGAAATACTAGATTTTCAAAGAGTTTAATACAAATCTGATTGTCGCAATAGATCACAGTTGGATCCATCCTCTGATTAAACAACCCAACTAGAATTTTTTGCATCCAAATGGCCTCACATGCTACCTGGCTTGCAGCCATGTATTCAACCTCTACTAAGCTAAGTGTAACTGACCTCTGTTTCCTGTTGTACCAAGAAACTGTAGCTGAACCAAGGTTCAAAATTCCTCTTGAAGTGCTCTTCTAATCTGATGGACTCCCTACCCAATCTACATCTATGAAGCCCTGAAGCTTCACTCCCTCTGTCTTTCTGTACCATAATCCATACTAAGATGTACCTCTGAGGTATCTCAGCACATCCTTAGTTGCCTTCCAAAACAAATTGGTAGGCTGAACCATAGCTTGAATCAGTTGGTTCACCGCAAAGCAAAAATTTGGTAATGTGTTCACTACATACATCAATGAACCCACAAGTTATGATACACAATAGCAGCTACTACCTCACCTAAAGTAGCATCCTCCTTCCTCCAGTTACCTGCTAGAGGACTTAACATCGGCTTGCACTTCTCCATGTGGAATCTCTTGTGTATTTCATTGGCATACTTGCCTTGAGACACAAACACTTCCCCATCCTTCTGCCACACTTCCATGCTTAGAAAGTAGTGCATGAGACCCATGTATTTCATCTCAAACTCTCTTGCAAGATCCTCCTTGAAAGAATTGATCAATTGATCATCACATGTTAATATTAGATCATCAACATAAAGAAAAATGATCAATGGCTTACCTTCTACCATGATGTGGTACAAGTTTGCATCTGCTTCACTCTTTATGAAGCCCAACCCGATGAAGTAGTTGTTGGTCCTGGTGTACCAAGCATGAGGTGCTTGCTTCAGCCCATACAAATCTCTCTTGATTTGACACACATGTGACTCATGATCGAAGTTCTCAAATCATTTCGGTTGCTCTATGTACACCTCTTCCTCAATCTTTCCATTGAGGAATGCAATCTTCACATCCATCGGATGGATCTTCCAACCCATATGTGCTGATAGTGCCAACATCGATCTAATAGATGAGCATCTTGCTACTGGAGGAAAAGCCTCATCATAGTCGATCCCCTTGACCTGTGAAAAAACACGGGCAACAAATCTTGCCTTATGTTTCTCCACACTACCATCAACAGCTTGCTTTACCTTGTAAAGCCAATGAGAACTCACAACTAACTTGTTCTCTGGTCTTGGAACCACATCCCAAACATTTTTTTGAACTATGGAGTCATACTCCTCCACCATAGCATCAACCCAAACTGACTACTGCATTTCTTCCTCAAAGGAAGATGGTTCGGTCTCTACACACTCCCCAACAAGGGCCATGTAATTAGTGTACCACTCAGGTGACCTCCTCTATCTGCACTAAGAAGATGGCTCTCCCACATTCTCTCTCACATCCATCCATAATCTTTCAGCTTCCCTTGTGTGTTTTCACCCCTCTCTGGAAGACTCTGCATCCAACTTGAGCTCCCTGTCAAGGGAAACTCACATGGCCATCTACTCATCGAACTTTAGATCTTTGCGTACCACGATCCTCTGACTGGTAGGAAAGAACACCCGATAGTTGTGGGGTGTATCAGGTACCCCACAAGTATCCCCAACTCAGTTGTTGGCTCAAGTTTCTTCCGGGCATCTTTGGTCACATGGAAAAATACTGATGAGCCAAAGATCCTGAAGTGACTCACATCTGGTCTCTTTCCGGAGAAAGCTTCCTCTGGTGTTTTCATCCCAAGTATGTGATGCAAGCTTATATTCTACAAGTATAGCACTGTATTTCATGCCTCAACCCACAAATGAAGTGGTAGGTCTTGGTCATGCAGCATCACCCGAGCTGCTCCCACAATTGTTCTATTCTTCCTCTCAGCCACCCCATTTTGATGTGGGTTATGGGGTGTCGTCAACAACCATTTAATTCCTTCTGCTACATAGAATTCCTTAAACTCTTGGGATACATACTCTCCACTGTTGTCACTTCTCAAAGCCATTATTTTCTTCCCTGATTCCTTCTCAACGAAATCTTTGAATTCACAAAATTTGGAGAAGGTCTAATCCTTCTTCTGAATGAAATAGATCTAGCACATATGACAAAAATCATCAATGAAAATAACATAGTACCTTTGTTTCATAGTGGATGCAGTCGAGAATGGTCCACACACATCTGTATGAACTCGCTGCAAGATCGCCTCAGCTCAACTGTCTCAATCATGAAAGGAATATTTTGCATACTTACCCAAGGTACAACCTTTGGATGTATCTACTTTCTCAAGTTTACCTTTGGGAAGCTCAATAGAGATCTGTTGCATGATCTTCAAGGCCCCATGGTGCAAGTGGCCCAATCTTCTATGCCATAACTCGCCAATATCTTGGCTTTGCACCAACTCTGCTTTGGAACTCAATGTAGCACAGTCATCTACCTCCAACTTGTAGATATTCTTCATTCGAATCCCAATCCTCTTAGTCTGACCAGCGGCGATGTGTCTCAGGAACACCTTTCCTTTATTGAAGACTACATCATAGTCTTTGTCTTCCAACATTGTGAATGATACTAGGTTCTTCTTCATTCCAGGCACATACTTTACATTAGTTAGGGTGAGAGGAGCTCCATGCTCCCTATGAAAACACAACCATGCCTTCACTTGAAACATGATACTTTCCATCATCACCCATCTCTATGCACATCTGGAGGTCCTTCTCCTCCAAGGTACTGAATAAACTCTTGTAGCCAATCATGTGGAATGAGGCTCCACTGTCTAGGTGCCAAACACAATCCACCATCGATGAAACCATGCATGTAATGAGGGTAAAATCCAATTAAAACTGTGAGGCCAGTGCCTCACCATCTAATCCTTTCAAGGATCCCTTCTTGGATTTCTTATATGGACAATTTGTTGCATAATGGCCCACCTCATGAAAATTAAAGCATCACACTTTAGATTTGTCAATATCCTTCCCATCATGGGAAGAACTCAATATGGAATGGGAAGCCTTCCCTTTCCCTTTCCTCGCCTTACTTGCTAAGGCTAGATTTTCATCATCATCATGCTTTGATGAAGAACCATCTCTGGTGCTTCTCCTGATCTCCTCCTGCTTCAGATCCAATTACAGTCATTCCCAATCTAGCAATTCCTCTCTTCCATTCACTAAGACTTCATAGCTATGCTAACTCTTAGGAAGACCAAAGAGAGAAAGACTCACCATGTCATCATCAGCTGTCCTGATTCCTACACTTCCAAGCTCATCTCTGCAGGTGGTGAGCTTGTTCAGATATGTAGAGATCGTCTCACCCTTTTCACACTTGATTTTCTGAAGCTTGTCTTTCTGCACCAGCTTCCTCTCATCATTGTTGTTCTAATATAGATCCTTCAATGTCTTCCACATTGAAAATGGTGTCTCGTTCCCATGGAGACTCGAGAAAATATGGTATTGAGCTCCCACTAGAAGAATCCTCCTCGCTCTCGCCACATATTTCTTCCATTCCTCCAATTCTTGGGCATTAGCTGCTACTGGCTTGGGGACTTCTTGATCAATGAAGTCCTTCCACCCATTGTCCTCTAATACTGCTTCCATGCAATCCTTCCAGGCTATGTAATTCGAGTTGCCATCCAGGGCATACTCGAGTCTCAATCCATTGAACGCCATTGGTGAATTTTGAGATGTGATAAGAAATTGATTATGTACCTATAATCAAGAACTTCAAAACTTCAAACTTCTCCCTTCTTTGTATACTATTCTCTACTTTGATCACCTTTGCTCTGATACCATGTAGAAATTCTCACTGTAGATCACCTCATAATGCAATGTAACTAAAGAAAAATACTTGATCTACTTCTACAAACAAAATTGTGGAAGCTTAATAGATTTTGAGCAAGATTAAATACAACACATATAATAGATGAAGAAGAAATCAATCACACATGAACACAGAAGAATATTGTGGGGAAAGCCTCAGCTAAAAACCCCGCTATCTGTATTATTATACAAGTGGAAATATCTCAAGATTACACAAAGCTTTAGCTCACAAGCTATTTAGCTCTCAGTACAATCCCTCACTACTGCTTATAGACAGAATAGACAACACATGTGCCTTTCCTCTGCCCTCCAAGCCTCCTATTTCCTTGTGCAGTTTGTCCTCAGTCCTCAAGCTGCCACCTATGTGTAATTACCCCACACACTGCTCACTAACCTCTAAAATAATTGTGCAATCCTCAAGGAAAGAATTCCTTCTGCATGCAAGAGATACCTTCATGGGAATATTCCTGCAACTGATAGTACATTGTCCCATCCTTTCATCTCAACTTGGTCTCTATCTGAACTGACATGCATGAGTTATTTATGAGAGAATATTTAGTTATCTGAAGTACACTAGTTGCATGCATGCATGCATTGACTAACTGAACTCACAATCAGTTCCAAAAACTGTTGGACCTAATCTAACTGGACTTAACTCAGTTAACCGAGCTAACTAATTACAACTCAAAGTACAACTCATCCTGATCTCCTTAATTAAGGGATAAATTCCTCAATCAAAGGGATAACTGTTGCATGTCTTCACATAGACTTCATGTTTGATTTTCTCCAACTAATTAACTCAAGATGAATTAATTAATTATTTTACAAATAGTTGTTGAGATCAAATTCGAATTTTAATTCTCAATTTTAATTTAGGGACTAATTAAAATTGGAATGTATCCCGAAATGTTATCTATAGCAATTCTATTTTTAGCATTTCTTATTGCTATTTTCAACGGACATCTCTAAATATACTTGTGGGCTGGTCACACTCCTTGGGGAAAACTACCCTTCTAAATTGAAATTCATGTTCTTTTTTACTTCAAGGAAAAGTTTATAGAGAAACCCAACATTGGTAGTTAATTAAAGGGATTTGAGCTACACTTGAGATGAAATGGAATGATTGCCACTATAACCCAAAAGTACATCCGATATGATGCAAGAATATACTAATAACACTTGATTTAGTAAGAAGGGTCAAGAAGTTTGTATATACACTTGCGTGGTGGTCCTACTCCCTAGAGGCTTTTACCTTTCTAGTGTTATAAATATAGGACAAATGAACCTAGGTGAGGGAAATAAAGAACTAAACAAATACTACAACATTGATAATGATCAATTAAACCAACCAACGTACTCTTTTTCCATTAATAATCCTTTTTAATCTAATTTATTATCCCTCTCATCAAAATTTCTTAACAAGATTATATTTTATAAACCCCTTATTGTAGAAGTTTTTTATACTATAAATATTACCCCTTTCCTTTTATTTAACCCGATAGTATTTACAAATTTTTTTTCTCCAATGTTGAATGGAGTATTATTTTTCTTACATTCACTCAAAATGTAAAATACACAGTCAAATATTTTTCAAAAGAAACAATAAATGATAACCATATTTGAAATAGGATAAATAGAATCAATGAAAATTATTCCTAAAATCAACTAACACTTAATCTTCCCATCACACAAATAGAGTTTGATAGCTTTCAAAACTTGTGCCTTAATTCATGCCTTATGAAGCAACAATCACACATTCAAAAATTTGAGGGAGTTTACAACATAGAACATTGTAACAATAAGAATGAAAGATGGAGTACCATGACCATGAAATATCTCAGGAAATAATTCAGTCTCACTCAAAATCCCTTCAAAGCAAATAGCATATGCCCGTCTTGCCAATAGCGGACTTGAGGTCACTCCTCCCACCTCAGCAAGACCATGGCGATGATAGTGAGAATCGAACCTACGACCCACAACAAGTCAAGACCTTGGCTATAGTTATAAGAAAGGTTCAATCCACTACCTCTATGGAGAGTGGCGAGAAGAATGAGGGCGATGGCATGTTAACGATGCACAATTTATGAGACAAGGCCATGGTATTTGAGGGCATATAGAAAATTTTGTGTGAGTATGTTATTTTTCCATTTATTTTTTCTTTAAATTCAAACTAAATTTTCATTTTTGTGCTTTGGGATTCAATTTTGATTCTTTTGCTTCAGAATTTGAAACCATGACCTCTACTCGAGCCATGGAAAACCAAATTAGAATTGAACTAGAGCGTAGCAAACTTGTTTTCTATATGTTTTTTTCTTATAGTTCAAATCGATGACCTATGGTGGGTTTTCAAAACATCAAAGGTGGTTTTCTACGAGAGTTTGGTGTTAGAGAATTTATTTCTTAAATTTTAAAATGCAATCCATGTCTTCATTGTGACTGAATTGGCATATGTCTATAAGTTACAAAAAAAACTGGGATGGCTCACATTGATCTCATATGTTTAGTTACATAGAATTAAATGTTAAAAGAATAATCATTTAGGGATTTTCCTTAGAACATTATTGGTTGAATTAGAATTTTTTGGTTGATTTTTGTGCGCTCGTGGCTTTAGCAACCAGAACTTTAGGTTCATTACTTTTTGTTGTTGTTAAACATGCATTAATTTTTTATTGGTAACATATACACAACGAGCATATTAATAAAATTGGCAAGGTAACAATCATCACGACAAGTCACTACACTAGAGGGATTCAAAATAAAATATATGAGTAGGGTAGATAGACAAGGAGATGGATTATATCATAGGAAAACATGGTTATGAAGGAAAAACACATTAAAAAAATAGTTTGATTGTGACATGCCTGACTCACAATCCACCTAAGAGATGCCAAAAATATGTCAGTAGTAAAAAATAAGTAGCTTTAGTCAACAATTGAACAACTATGAAGCCTTAATAGTTAATTGTGAAGACATTTTGATTCTAGAGCATGGCCCCAATCAAGCTGCTTTAATTCTCTCTTTCTAAATTTAATAGCATTCCTTCTATAGACATTGTGGTTGTATATACCTAAGATGGAACATGGATTGAACTAAGCCTCAAAATCTTTAGGTCTCTAATGGTGAGGAAGAAAGAAGGCCTTCTTGTCAGTTTGGTTCAACCATATTGAAGTCACCAAAAATTAGCCAATTGGCATTTAATAGCATTTCAAATATTCAATGGAAATAAATTGGAAATAAATTTCACATTCCAAAGCTTCATTTGGAGGAGAGATGTTGTAAAACCCTAACATATGTCCATTCCGTTGTAAAAAAATATTGATGAGTCTTTAGATAGTTTATGTGCCCTAGAGAACTTTCCCTTCTTGGGCTTAGATCTATATGCCTTGGCAGTGGATAAGATGAAATTAAGTGACATATAGAGCAAAGATCATGTCATTTTCACTTCTTATGGAATATAGATTATGTCTAGGCTATGAGCGAACTAGCATAAGAAATAGACTATGTCCTTTCTATTAGCATACAAAACATTCCCCGAGAAGGCTTAATTTAGGTGTGAAAGAGAAAAATCAACCCTAGTATTGTTTCCATATTTGGTATCCACCCCGTCCAAATATTTTAGCATCCTAGATGAATTAAAAGTTAGAGTATATGAGGGAGATAAAACATGTTCAATGCCTTAAGCTTACTAAATGACACCTTTCCTTTTTGTGTTGTAGTCCATATCCAACTTAGGTGATGGTGGCTTATTTTGACTACCTATGTTAAAATGAGATTGAGAACTTTGAAAACTGGGTTTTTACTTGTTAGGGTCTGGATATACCTCAGGCTGAGAAAGGCAGGTCTAAGGTAACATCAAACCATGCTTAACCTGGTAGCTAGCCCTACCAAGTCGGGAGAGGTCTCTCTCCTTGTCAATCTCAATGAAAATTTATCAAGGAAGGCTTGAGATGACTGATATAAAAACTAATTTTAGGCTAGGTATGTTTTCTCAGAGGATTTTGATTGAATTTAATGGTTGGGTTGCTGCACCAGATGGGGAAGGTAGCTTTGGGTCGAGGAAATGAACACAATTTGCAGAGGTTTTTGTGGGGCGAGGTAGGCAAGTGTCTTAGCACTTTGAGATGAGTGTAATGTTGAGTCTAAAGACTGTTGAGGAGCTGGAGAGGGCATGCAAGTGTCATGAGTCCTCTTCAAATAGTAGAAAACATATAGAACAAAATAAACACCAAGGCAGAACACTGAAATAGCAATGAATTCCACCTTTCAGACTTGATTCATTTAGTTATGTAAAAAGAGAGAGATAACGACAAACATAAACATAAGATAAACTGAATTATAGAGAACAAAACAATGCTAATTCACATTATCACAAGAATCCCACAAAATGCTACAAAACCCTGGTTTATTTCCTTCCCAAACTGCAAAAGTGATCTACAAAATAGCTCAATGCATCCATAAGAGTCCAACCTAGACAATTGACTAAGAAAGTACAAGATATAGGCATTAAACCACCCATGTTAGCCATTAGGGGTCGAATCCATGAGTCTAGGAGAAGTTTCAACAAGATCTAAACTAGGAACTGAAAAATAGGCATGGAACAACTTGCCTCTAAAACTATGGAAACTGATTCATTCAGTTCAAAACCACCTAAAATTGATGTATCTACCTCCTTAAGTCAATTTTCATCATTTTACATCAAAGTTTATCCATTTACATCAATGTACATCATGAATTTGACCATGAGAGAGAAAAGTCAAATTGATAGAAAACTAGGGGAAAATTTTGAGTTTTGAGCAAAATTGACAAAATTGTTCTTGATGCACAACACCTTTTCCCAGCTGATTTTGGAGGCCTTCCCCTTTACCAAATTTACTCCAAGATGGCTTGTTGCAAATTTCTACCTATCTACTTTCTAGAAAAAGTGGAATTCCTTAATTTTGTGTCAATTTGCCCCTCCAAAAATCAGTTCTCCAAAGACTGCTTTTTGCCCTTTACGTGACCCAAATCTCCTCCAAAATTCATGAAATTTTCTGGGTTTTCATATTTTTTTCATGAGGAATCCACAAATGCAAGCCATTCCTCAAAATTTCTTACCAACTCAATGCACAGCACCAGTGGCACTGCGCATCAGAGGAAAATTCTTGCGTATTGCATTTAAAAATTTGGAAATGACAAAAAGTTCTCCAAAATTCTTCTAAATTGGCAAGAGACAAGCTTATTAATCATTAAGCTGAGCCAAGGAATCTTCAGCCAAGATTCTAAGTTTATCTTGCTCCTTTTTGGCCTTTAAGGCTCTCCCTAGCTTGGCTTTTAGGCTTCTTATTCTTGTCTTCCAAATTTCGTTCTGGGCCAAACAGTTATAGGTCATGTGTTGCAACATGTTCTTGTCCTTATTGACCTTATCAAGAAGCTTATCAAAGTGGACATTCACTCTTTCCAACCATGATTCTCGGTCAACCTCTATTTCTTGCTCTAGTGAAGTCAGCTTGATTTTCCTTCTTTTTGCCATTTTCTGGTTTTCCCTGATGGTTTGCAGCTCCATGATTTTTTGTTTGTCCTCCAATTGCTTGTTCTATTGCTCAAGGTAATTAATGATCCATTTAGCCCTCTCAAGGTTAAGTGATAGGCTTTGGATCTCAACTTCTTTCTCTTTGATGATCTCATCCTTGAGCCTTGAGCTTTGGGAGCCCAAATCAGTGTCCTCTTCCTCAATCAAAATGAAATCCCTGTCTTGGCCTTCAGAAGGCCCTTCATCATGCAATGGTTTCTTTCCTCTATCCTGTACCTCCTCTGTTGAAGAAGAAGGCGAAGCCCGTTTCACCCCAGGTGAAGATAACATTTTCCTGTTGTCTGGTGAAGAGAACGAGACCCCTTCCACCCCTGGTGGAGATAATACTTGTTTGGTAGCTACAAAAAGTCTTCTTCTCCCCTTTCCATAAGTTAAAAACATAGGAATGTGAGCCTCTTCAGTTTTTCTTTCATGCTGTCTTTGTTGCCCAAAAGGTCTAGCTTCCTCTTGAGGTTCTGCAAACATTTGAGGCCCCTTGAAAATCTCATGGGCAATGAAGGTTTCCCATGGCACTCCCAATTGAGTGAGCTTATGCATAACAACAATTTTGATGATAGAAAATTGATAAATGCTATTGAGATGCTGTGGGAATGGTTTCCTCTTTGCAATTACAGTCATCCTCTCTATATTTTTGCAAATGAAGTATGGTATACTCACACTTCTAACCTCGGTAAAATGCATAAGCAATCTAATATGATAAGCATAGATTTTGGAGAACCTTCCCTCACATGTGAAGTATTTAATGATGAGTTTCATTAATGGCACATAATTGTCCTCCAAAAACTTGAAAGGAAACACCCTGCCCAATTGATTATGATATTTGGCTTTAATGTAAGGTTCATAGTTATGCTTGCTAATATTCTGTCAGTTGTTCCATCTTTCCCCCACATCTATAATCCTAGTTGCTTCTGCAATAATGGTTGTTGAAAGAGTGAAGTTGATGTCAGCAAGCTGTACCATATTGTCCTCCATGTTGATGACAAATTGTCTAGCCAATTCATGATGATACTTAACCCTCTCAACTAGCTCACAAAACTCAAAGAAAGATTGGTATCTGAAACAAGTGGTGGCAAGATGGCAAGCAATAACTTCAGCAATGCTAATAGGCTCCTCTCTAATTATCTTCCCACCTTTGTGAGGTCTCCTAGGCTATACATTTTTGTCTCCTGAACTGTCACTTTGTGTTTGTTCCTCATAGCTTGAGTCACTGTTTCTTGGCATAGTGCTTTGTCTTAGGAAAATGATGAGATGAAGGTATGATGAAAAATGGTAATGAAAGAGGACAATGGTGATGAGTATGAAGAGATTTTTGCTCTTAGGAAATGATGTTGGGGAGTGAAGAGAATGATTTTAGGAAATTAGGGTTTAATGAGGGATTTAGGGTTTGGTGAGGAAAATAATTGCTTTATGGGTGTGGGATATGGGAAAATGGGATAAATGAAATGTATTAGGGTAAATAAAGAGTGAAAATGGGTTTGGTGATGTTTTTGTGAAGATGGGATGAAAATTGCACAATTGGATGGCAAACAATGAAGAGAAACTAGGGTTTCATTTTTCGCATGCAAGAATGATGAAAAACACCAATGTGACCTCAAATTCAACCTTAGGACGATGATTACTTAGTTGTAGAGGGAAAATATAACAAATTTGAGGGTTATGACACAATTTGGGATGATTTAGACCAAACTGGACTGATGCGCAGTGCATTGGGCCCAATGCACAGCGCCCTCCCGATGCACAACGCCAATTAAAAATTACAATGCAGTTTTGCCTCTCATGCATAGCACACTGCCTCTGATGCATGGCAACAGGCCAATTTGCCTTGAAAAACAGGGTTTTTGCCTCTCTAACTCCCAAATCGTGATTTTTGTTCTCCAAGAATAAATTTGCACAATGAAATTACCAAGAGGACCTTTTTCACTTTAAATATGAAGGACTTTAATTTTTCACTCATCTCAAACCCACTTTTCTAATGTTAAATTCACTTTTGGTTTTGAACTCTATTTTTCCATTGAAATTGACTTTTCTTAATCATTTGAAAAACTGATGCATTAATACTTGTGTTTCTTCTTGCAGTGGCTGGAGTTGGCAAGGTGACCAAGGGAAACAGCTCTGAGCTTATTACATGTAGAAAAATTAAAACTATATAAAAAATTTATACAGAGAAAATAAAAACTCTATTTTACCTCAAAACAAGGTTTTCAGGAAAAAATCACTTATTGAGTATATCATCATTGAAATTTTGATCTTGAGGCCTTATTAGACCTCCTCATGTGCCTGCTAACCATTTTTGAGCTTTTACATGACTATGGTGACAAAACCTTAGACCTAATGAGACCTAAAACCCTAAAAATGATTTTTGCAAATGTAATGACAAAAAATGACTATAAATGACATGGACTTCTGAAAATAGGCCAACAGGTAAAGACCATGAGGGAAATTTTATAATGAGTCAGTACCATCAGTTGATCCATGACCTAATGGAATGCAGCTGATCGAATGGGACATCTAAAATGCATGCAAAAATAAAATTTGATCACTGATGGAGGGATGAAGATACTGACACTAACATTGGCTCCAATGGGGATGATAGCTCCTAGGAGGTGCCAAGAACTAAAGATCTCTAGAAAGAAGACAATGCCTCTTCCATTGGGCTAAATGGAGTCAATAACTTCAGCAAACTAAAACCAATATCTTGACTCAAAACTGACTCAATTTCAAGACTAAAAACTGATTTCAAACTAACTCAAACAATCCACACTAAGTAATCAAAAACTGACATCAGAACTTCAATTTTATAGCCTTCATTTCGGGCCCCAAACTGAATGAATGACGACACTACAAACTTTGCAATGAAGGAAATAAAATGGTATGTACAGTGACAAATTATGACAGCAAAAAATTTCTCAAAGATAATACAGTTTCAGTAGCCAACCATTGACCGGCCCTCTTGGACAATCTTCCCCATTCATTTCTTTGAGGAGAAAAGCATCTTGACCTCAATATGCAGCAATTCTATATGGTCCCTTCCACAGATTCGTGAACTTTCTGTGCTTGCCTTTGTATTCGTTTCTAGTATCCCACTTTAGCATTATGTCTTCAATCTAAAACTTATCTTCCTTTGCCTTCCGATCATAGATTTTCTTGATTCTCTCTTGTAGCCTGAAGGTATTCTAAAAAACCTCCTCTCTTGTCTATTGTAAATGGATCATTTGATTTATTCTTCACTGAAAATGATCCTCCTCGCTACCATCTTCCTGTAGAAGTCTTACAACCGGGACTGCGAGAGATGTCAGGAACATGTGTCAATACCATATACTATTTCAAACGGAGACATGCCAATTGATTTCTTCTAACTTACTCTCTCCGCGCATAGTGCATTAACCAATTTCTTGTGCCAACTCTTTTTATTTGTTTCCAATAGCTTTTTGATGATGTTAACCAATGATTTGTTCAAAGATTCTGCCAATCTGTTACCTTACGGATAGTATTTTGTAGAATGCCCCAAGGTAATTTGATATTTATTACAAAAATTAATCATCTTTTTGGATTTGAAAGTTGTTGCATTATCTGTAATCAACTTGTTAGGACAACCAAAACGAGACAAAATATTATTTTCGAGAAACTAAATTATTATTGCATCTGTGGCCTGGCGAGTGGGGATTGCCTCAATCCATTTTCTAAAATAATCCGTCGTTGTTAAGATCCACTTGTTCTTAGCTGAAGATGTAGGATGAATCTCTCTAATAAAATCTAGGCCCCGCTGCTGAAATGGAGCACTTACTTCAGCTAGCTTAGAGGTAGTGGCTGCAATTTTCTCCTTCCTTGAAAAATTTGGCATTCGTGACAACTTGTAACAATTTTATAAACATCACCAAAGAGGGTAGGCCAATAGTACCCTGCTCTCAAAATTTTATTTTCCATTGTCTTCCAAAATAGCTGACCTCCACAATCTTCCTTGTGAAAATCATCCATGAACTGTTTTGTTCCTCCTCAACCAAACAATTCAACAACATACCTCTGGGATCTTTCCAGTATAATGCATTATTCATAATACAAAAATTAGCAGCCCTTAATTTCAGAGTTCTACTTTGTTTTTAGCCATCCCTGGTGGTGGTGAAAGGTGCTAGAGCACATATACAATATCTGAATACCAAGGAGAATGGATAAAAATTTCAGATACCTGAATGAGTGAGTTGTCTTCATCTTCTTCGGACATAGCAGCAGTCAAGTTTATGTCCAAAGCATGTAAATTAGACTTTACCATCAGTTTTTCTAGACCTTGTCCCTTGATGAGCTTTGTTGGCTTTATCTGCAAGTCATATTCTAACAAAGATGTGATCCATTTGCCTCGTCTCCCTTCCAAATCTATCTGTACCAAAACATCTTCGATGGCTACGTTAGGTACATAAGCAAGAATATGAGAGTGAAAAATATATACCTGGAAATCTTTCAAAGCTTTCACCAAGGCAAGAGCTTGCTTTTCAATAATATTATATTTTAAGGCTGCATCTCTTATTGTCCTGCTGAAAAAGGAAATTGGCTTCTCAAGCTCGTCTCTTTTATGCATTAGGACTACTGCCATAGTGTGCTCAGAGGCAAATGAAAATAAAATGAAATCTTGGGAATAAACTGGGCTGATTAAAATCGGAGCTGAAGAAAGAGCCAACTTTACCAAATTGAAAGACTTTATGGATTCTTCGGTCCACTTTACCACACTATCCTTTTTCAACATGTTTATAATTTCCCTCAAATGTTCAGCTAGATTTGGCACAAAATGACGTAAGAAGTTCATCTTACCATTGAATGCTTGGATCTCCTTTTTACTATGAGGAAAATCAATTTTCTGAATGGCTTCCACTCAAGTAGGATCAATGCAGATACCCTCCTTGGATATGATGTGACCGAGAAACTTGCCCTCATCCATGGCAAACAAGCTCTTTTTGGGATTAAGAGATATGCCATACTTTCTACACTGCTGAAAAATAATCTTCAAGTGGTAAAGATGCTCCACATCTGAATTGGAAAAAACTGTCAAATCATCAAGATACACTACTAAAAATACATCTTTCTCATTTCCAAAGGTGATATCCATAGCTCGGTGAAAATTTGCATGAGCATTCTTTAAACTGAATGGCATCTTAGCATAATGGAAAGTCCCCCACGGAGTGGTGAATGTTGTTTTGTCCCTATCATCCTCATGGACCAAAATTTGATTGTAGCCAGAATATCCATCAAGCAGCAACATACAAGATGCCCCAACTACTCTTTGGATTATGTGGTCCCAAGGGAGGTACCCAAGGTAATAATGTAATAATGGGATGGGCCATAGTAATAAATAAGGTGGTTAACCCATATCATGTAAGGGACCACAAGTAGTTAGTAATAATGTAATGAGCCCATGGTATTAGTCGATGGTATGAGGGAACCATGGTAATGATCCAGGTTATTGTATGTATGAGGCCATATAGAGGCTAGAACTCCACGAAAGAAATTGTGACAAGAATTATTGTATGAGCAAGCATATGGCTTGTGGAGTGTTCTCCTTCCTTAAGGAGTGAATGTATGGTGTTGCCCTACCATAAGGGTTTGATCAATAAAGAAGCATTTCTATATGCAGATCTTATCATTTCTTGGGTTTATTTATATTTTCATATAATTCCAGGTTAGATCTACAACAAGTGGTATCAGAGCCCAATTTTCCACTTTTTTGCCCAAGAAAGTGCTCTAATACCAATTGTTGTAGCTCTGATACCACTTGTTATAGCTCTGATACCACTTGTTGTAGATCTAATACCACTTGTTATAGCTCTGATACCAATTGTTGTAGATCTAACCCGGAAATATTATAGATCTGATATGAAAATATAAGACAATGCAAATAAACCCAGAAATAATATTAAATGATTCTTTATTATCAAACCCTTAAGGTAGAGCAACACCATACATTCACTCCTTAAGGAAGGAGAACACTCCACAAGCCATATGCCTGTTCATACAATAATTTCTTCACTATATTTCTTGACTATTTTTCTTCACATGGAGTCTCTAGCCTCTATATAGGCCTCATACATACAATACCATGGATCAATACCATGGTTCCCTCATACCATCGACTAATACCATGGGCCCATTAAATTATTACTAACTACTTGTGGTCCCTTACATGATATGGGTTAACCACCTTATTTCTTACTATGGCCCATCCCATTATTACATTATTACCTTGGGTACCTCCCTTGCTACCCCATATTATCCCCCTAGGTATATAACATGGTCCATCTTTGGCAACGGATAATTATCTTTCAAAGACACCTTATTCATATTTCTGAAATCAATGCATAATCCAATCTCACCTGTCTTCTTCCGCACGGGCACCAAATTGGAAATCCATTCCAAAAATCTTATTGGAACGATTATACCAGCCTTGCGTAAGGGATTCACCTCCTTCTCTATTGATGGTAGCAACTTCGCATTTATCCTTCTTAACTTTTGGAGAAATGGCTTCTGCTTTGGCTTGATTGGAATGATATGTTGAATTATACTTTTATCATACTCCTCCAAATCAGAATAGTCCCATGCAAATACATCAGTAAATGAAGAAAATAAACTAATTTATTTTTCCTTTACCTAAGGAGACAATGCCTTTGACAACTTCACCATCTTTGGATTTTCTACTGTTCTGATATTCACATCTTCAACTCCCTTTTCAATCGGCATCAAAATTGGCTTCCAAGCTACATCATCTTGGTCAAATAATTCCTCTAAATGTGTAAGGCCTTTAGGGATGACATTGTCCTTCAGCTGCAAAACTTCCATCTAATTTACTTCCATGTCTGGTTCACCATCATCTTTCTCCCCATCTATAGAAGTGGCTTAATATTTGCCTTCATTTTGTAGAAATTCTTCAATCTCTTTGTCATCCTAAAACACTTGCCAATATCTTAGATTATCAGGGACAGCTGGGCGATGTTTCACATGAATTTCAAACTTGTTGTTTGAATTCATTGGAATCTTCAAGTTACTTGTTGTTGTAGCAAGGGAATTTGCAATAACATTTTGTGCACGAGGAACACATGTCAAGTTATAATCTAGAAACAACCTCAAAATATCTAAAACCGCATTATGGTAGGCCCTCATTCGAGGATTTTTACCTTGGTATTCACCCTTGACTTGTTTGATTACTAATTTGGAGTTGCCATAAACTGAAATTCTCTTTGCATTCAACTTCCTAAGGATTTTCAAGCCTGAAATTAGTGCCTCATATTCAGCTTCATTATTGGAACAATCAAAAGCCAACTTATACGAACAAACTCTTAAATTACTTGGGGCTTTATTTGGTAGGAAAATAGGCTGCGTATCCAAATACCAATTCCGACACCTTCCTTACCTACTACTCCATCAAAGTCCATACTCCACAAACTGGATTCTTCCTCCAAGTGCTATAATTTTGCCCACTCTTCTACCTTTGGATACTATCCATCAATTTCTTGCTGGTGAGATGTTGACTTTTCAATGGTACTTTCAAGCCTTTGTCTCTCTTGATCAAGTATAGCTCTGAAATTTTCTGTTATCTCTGGTGTATCTTCAACATCAACTAATTGACTATTTACATCATTGAAACCACTGTCAGAATAAAGAACAAAAGATTCTAAATATGTATGTACATAATTAATTGGATGATTCAAAGGTTTCTCCTTCCTCATGATCATATACTTCATCTTTTTCTCTCTATATAACTTCCTCGACTGACCAAAGACGGGAATAGTGGCATAGGAGAAATCTAGATGCAATGTCCCTTTGAGTTTTGTACCCCATGACCTAGATAAAAGCATGCCAAATCTAGGGGGAATGTCGGCCACAACTACATCCATAAGAACATTTTTCACTGGAATTTGATCCAAAGTCACAAACAAATCTTTAATAAGACCAATACATTTGAGCCTACCCGAATCAAAGGAATAAAGATCATGGTACTTGCGAGCGATGTCCAAACCCAATTTTTCCATAATTGCCTCTGGCATCAAGTTGTGAGAGGCTCCTGAATCAAACATGGAATTGTGAAAAACATAATCATGCAATCTAAGGCTGATGTAAAAAGGAGCTACATCACTATCCTTAGATTTTCCTTCTAATGTCGAACCAAAGATAAGCTCAAGTTGGTCATATTCCACATTAACCATATCAAACAAAGGATCTATATTCAAAATCTTTGCCACTTGACCTTTATAACTGCTATTCTTCATTAATTCAGTCAAAGGTATTGACACTTTTAACTTAGTAATTTCATTTTCTAAGATAAAGGTTGTAGTTTTCTCTACCTCTTTGATTGGAGCATCCTTATTTTTAGTCTTCTCCTTTGTTGCACTTGGATGATTTGACCTTTCATTTGCTGATTGTACTTTGCTGGAAGTAGGATCTACTGGCTCCTTTCCCTTTTTCTGAACATTTGGAGAATCATTCTTTGGTGGTGTTTCTTCCTTCCGCTTCTGAATTGGATTGATCAGTACATCCCTACTCCTGAGTGAGTAATGTCTTTGTTGCGCTGTCAATGAATTCATGTATCCGTTCTAATATTCATCTGATTCCTCTTCTAGGACTATTTCATTTGCCAATATAAAATCTTCATCTTTTTGTACAGTTGGGCTTTCTGAATACTCTTCATCTTCAATGATATAAATTGGCAAACCATCTGGTGTAAAAAAGTGATTCTCCTCTCCTATTGGAGTCTCATCATCCTTTGATTCAATGCCACGGACATAGTTATGTTGTAATGTTGTTTTGACTTGCTGTTGAGTTGATGGGTCTTGAGCTCTTTGCTCCCTTTACTTGATTATAAACTGTGGTTTCTGCTGAATGTTAGCTCTGCTACATGTTGCTGATTTTCAAAAAGTGGAAGTAAGCTCGTTCCTTAGTTTCTTATTCAGAAGAGGTCTGCACTGATTATTTTTCTCCTTCTCCTTCACCTCGCTTACTCCCTTTCACCCTGCTGCCTCTGTTTTTCCCTTAACTTCCGCCGATGCGATATTGCGATGCGATTTAATCGCTATCGCAAATCGCATCCATGTGTGTATAAAGGCCACACCCCTTGACTTCCGCCGATGCGATATTGCGATGCGATCTGATTGCACATCACACATTGCCCAATCCGACGACTCCCGTTGTGCCCGATAAAGGAACTCATCTGATCACTCCTCCGTTGTCTGATCAGTCCCGACAAGATCCAACGGCCCACGCCAATTTTGCTCTCATTTCTCCCGATATCTCCTGCAAACCAATCTCTGCCTTCCATCCGTTAATCCAACGGCATTCGCTCCTCCTGCACTCGCAAACTAACCACGCGTTAACTCGCAATCACAGCGGTTTTCCTCCCGTCACATCCGCCACGCATCGCCCGATGAGTCGCATCTCTCACTCGCATACCTTTACTGCTTCCCTCCCAAAAGTGGTGCAATACATACCACTTACCACCCATTTCATCGTCCCTGCTCGTTATCTCCCATGCTACTCTTATGCCCGATGGTTGTTGGATCTACCTGCCCGTGATCCGACGGCTTGTGTTTGTCTGTTCCCACTTCCGCCTGATCCCTCACACCAAGAGATCGTTGTCGTCCATTCACTTGATCCAATGACTGATATTTGTTCCCGTCGTGCTCATTCGTCTGCCATGTAGTCTTTGTGTCCTCGACCGATACCATGCTTCCAAAGGGAAAAGGTGGCCAATTTTAGTACCCGATGCATTTCATCTCCAAAAAGTGCATTCAAGAAATATAATGGCTGAGAAGGAAAAGGACCAACCTCGAGCATATGAACGCATTTATCAGTTATGGAACATTCTTTCAGTCAACACTCCACTTGCTCAAGAAGGACAACAGAGCATCAATGAATGTCAATTTCATTCATTAAAGCAAGCAAATTGTAGCAGAGTCTCCATCAGAGAGTTAAAGCAGTTGGCGGTCCATTATGACCCCTCCACGCATATAACAATAGAATATCTTTGTAATGAAACTGTATATATACCCAGAAAACAGATGTAATCTAGGGGATGGGTTGATGGTTGTTGTTTGATGTAAGGTCCAACTTTTGGAGATTGTAACTAATTTGATACTTGCAGCATCTGGTCTTCATTTTCAGCTGACACAGGCTTCTTTTGCTATTAATTGCTCACTTTCCACTTCTATTCTATTCTAGGTTGTTCCTATTATGCATTTGTTCATGTGCTATTGATATTTAGCATTAGAGGGGCTCTCATCCCACCTCTGTGTTGAAGTCTAGTATGTATCATTGAATGTGTTATGCAAGTTTCTGTTTACTTAGTGCCAAAGAGTTGTCATCCTATCTGTGCATTAGGAAATAGATTTGCAGACCTCTTTATTGGTTGCAGTCAGCCATCACAGGGTCCCATGCATCCGCTGGTGTGGTCAGTATTCTCCATACTCACCTAATCCTCAAATTGTGAGTAATTGGTGGTCTAAAGCCTTGTAGTCTAGGTGTGTTCACCTATGTCTGTAGTTAAGCATAGTAGAAGTGGTTATCTAGCTTGAAAAAGCATCATTCCTTCCATTCACCCATTTCCCACATTGAGTTGAGTTTTTGTAATGTTCCCAAGCATCTCCGAGATACAACCTACGACAATTTCTTGGGGTGATAACACTGACCATGAAAATTTGGATTTCTAACCTATGTCTCAGGCTTATCTGCAATGATGAATCTATCAAACATCTTCTCAAGCTTACAGAGCAAATGATTTGAGGAAGAAGCTTCTTGCTTATGGTCACCTTCATGTCGGTCTTTCTCCTAGCTCTCTTAGCTAGCAGATTTGCTTCAACACTTACTATGATTTTCTGCATGTCCTCCAATGTAGCTACATCTCTTTCTCTGAATTGATATGCCATGTTTGAATCAAAGCAATTGGGAAATTTGATCAAAGCCAACCCCATTGGTGGCTTGATATCAGCTAGAATGGCATTATAAATAGTATTGAATCAAACATAGTAGTCCTGGACACTTTCACCAACATTCCTCTTTATGTTTTCATATTCGGAAAGGATTTGGAATGGATTTTTCTTTACCTCCCAATGATCCTGAAATTTTCTTTGAAAAGCTGCCAATGAATTGATAGTTCCAGCAAGAAATGCTTTGAACCACTTTCGCACTTCGCCTCCAAAAGTTTGCACAAATAATCGCATAGTCACATGCTCTGCATCTATCTCATGGAGATCAAAGAAATCACTCATCCTATCAACATGTTGTTGTGCTATGATACCTTGGGAAACATCAAACAATGGGATTTTACTTTGGTAATCAGTAGGCATAGCATCCAAGTTATGTGGAAAAACAAGAGGTGTATATCTAGCAACCATTGCTCGAGGTGGATTTAAAATTGGCCTTAGGGATGTAGGAGGAGTGGGAACAACGATAGCAGTCAATGTGACGAGTGTATGAGGTGTTGAAGGAGATGAAGAAATATTTGATGTTTGAGGTGTTGAAGGGGTTGATGGGGGAGAAGAGACTGTAGATCTCTGATCAAATATGGTCAGTTGCATGGGAATGGTGGGAATAAAAGGAGGCTCAGTAGGAATTTTTGAACCAGACACCACAGCAGTTGAACCAAGAGTAGCAGATGCAGATTCTAAAAATTCGGGAATATTGGTAGCCACAATTGAATTTTGAAGATTTAGAATGTAAGCATCAATTGATCTATTTGCTCTTTCAGTTTCAAGATATTTCACAAACTCCCGATTTAGAACAGTAGCACCAACTGCACTTTCAGACTTAGTTGCAAATAATGATAGATCAAAATGTTCATCAAATGGGATATCTTCAAGATATTCAAAAACAACCAGGCATGAATGAGATCTAAACACGAGAATCACAAACTTTCTTGGCAGACAATTCTTGTAATGAGATTTGTGTTTTCACACACGGGAGGAGGATCAAGATCACGATTGGCTCTGGTGTATCATCTGGAAGCTAGTGTGTTGAATTATCCCCAAAAATCAAATTCAAATTACAATATTGTCATCCTACTGAATTCTAAACTCATCATCCAAAATTCTAGAATTATATAATGTACTGGGGCAATTTGCAAGTCAGATGTTCAGTTTATAAAACTAAACTGGAGATTGACTAAAGCAACATTCATCTACTTATGCACTTGTAGAGCAAGAGCAGTTTGAAGGCTACCTCACTAACTTCAGGCTCCATCTGTAGTTTACAAAGTAAATAACACTAAAAAACAAACAAACTTTTCTTCCCCAGTGGAGCCGCCATTATGTTAGAGCCTAGATCTACCTCGGGCTAAGAAAGGCAGGTCTAGGGTAACATCAAACCATGATTAACCTAGTACCTAGCCCTACTAGGTCGGGAGAGGGCTCTCTCCTCGTCAATCTCAATGAAAATTTATCAAGGAAGGCTTGTGATGACTGATATAAAAACTAATTTTAGGCTAGGTATGTTTGCTCAGAGGATTTTGATTTAATTTGATGGTTGGGTTATTGGATCAGATGGGGATGGCAACTTTAGGTCTGGCAAATGAACACAGATTTACAGAGGTTTCTGTGGGGCGAGGTAGGAAAGTGTCTTAACACTTTTAGATGAGTGTAATGGTGAGTCTAAAGACTAGTGAGGAGCTAGAGAGGGCATGTAAGTGTCATGAGTCCTCTTCAAACAGTAGAAAACATATAGAACTAAATAAATCCAAGGTAGAGCACAGAAATACCAATGAATTCCACCTTTCAAACTTGATTTATTTATTTATGTAGAAAGAGAGAGATAATGGTATACATAAACATAAGATCAACTGAATTATAGAGAATAAAAAAATGCTAATTCAAATTACCACAAGAATCCCACAAAATGCTGCAAAACCCAGGATTATTTCCTTGCCAAACTACAGAGGTGATGTACAAAATAGCTCAATGCATCCACAAGAGTCCAACCTTGACAAATGACTAAGAAAGTGCATGATATAGGCATCAAAACATCCATGCTATCCATTAGGGGTCGAATCAATGAGTCTAGGAGTTGTTTCAACAAGATCTAAACTAGGAACTGAAAAATAGGCAGTGGAACAACTTGCCTCTAAAACTATGGAAACTGATTCATTCAGTTCAAAACCACCTAAAACTGATGTATCTACCTCCTTAAGTAAAATTTCATGATTTTACATCAAATTACATTATGAATTTAACCATGAGAGAGAAAAAGTCAAATTGATAGAAAACTAGGCGAAAATTTTGAGTTTTGAGCAAAATTGACAAAATTGTGCCTGATGCACAGTGCCATTTCCCAGCGAATTTTGGAGGCCTCTCCCTTCACCAAATTTTCTCCAAGATGGCTTGTTGGAAAGGCCTGTCTGTCTAATTTCTATAACAGGTGGAATTTTGGAATTTGGTGTCCATTTACCCCTCCAAAAATCAGTTCTCCAAAGACTGCTACCTGTGGCTCCAAAAAGTGGTAGAGAGGGCATTTTTGAGGTGTTTTTTGCCCTTTAGTTGATCCAGATATCCTCCAAAATTCATGAAATTTTCAGGGTTTTCATATTTTTTTCATGAGGAATCCAAAAATGTAAGCCACTCCTTAGAATTCCTTATCAGCTCAATGCGCGCTGTGCATTAGACGAAAATTCTTGTGTATTGCATTTAAAAATTTGGAAATGACGAAAATTCCTCCAAAATTCATCAGAATTGGCAAGAGACAAGCTTATTAATTGCTAAGATGAGCCAAGGAAGATTCAGCCAAGATTATAAGTTTATATTTCTCCTTCTTGGCTTTTAAGGCTCTCCTTAGCTTGGCTTTTAGGCTTCTTATTCTTGTCTTGCAAATTTTGTTTCGGGCCAAATAGTGATAGGCCATGTGTCACAACATGTTCTTATACTTATTAGCCTTATAAAGAAGCTTCTCAAGGTGGACATTCACTCTTTTCAACCATGATTCTCGGTCAGCCTCTATTTCTTGCTCTAGTGAAGTTAGCTTGATTTTCCTTCTTTTTTCCATTTGCCAATTTTCCCTAATGGTTTGCAGCTCCATGATTGTTTGTTTGTCCTCCAATTGCTTGTTCTATTTCTCAAGGTAATTAATGATCCATTTAGCCCTCTCAAGGACAAGTGATAGGATTTGGATCTCAGCTTCTTTCTCTTTAATGATCTCATCCTTGAGTATTGAGCTTTGGGAGCCCAAACCAGTGTCCTCTTCCTCAATCAAAATGAAATCCCTGTCTTGGCCTTCAGAAGGCCCTTCATCATGAAATGGTTTCTTTCCTCTATCCTGTACCTGCTCCACTGAAAAAGTCTTCTTGTCCCCTTTTCATAAGTTATAAACACAGGAATGTGAGCCTCTTCAGTTTTGCTTTCATGCTCTCTTTGTTGCCTGGAAAGTCTAGCTTCCTCTTGAGGTTCTACAAACATTTGAGGCCCCTTGAAAATATCATGGGCAATGAAGGTTTCCCATGGCACTCCCAACTGAGTGAGCTGATGCATAACAACAATTTTGATGACAGCAAAGTGATAAATGCTATTGAGTTGTTGTGGGTATGGTTTCCTCTTTGCAATTATAGTCATCCTCTCTATATTTTTGCAAATGAAGTATGGTATACTCATCATTCTGACCCTAGTAAAATGTATAAGCAATCTAATATGATAAGCATAGGGTCTGGAGAACCTTCCCTCACATGTGAAGTATTTAATGATGAGTTTCATTAATGGCACATACCGGTCCTGCAAAAACTTGAAAAGAAACACCCTGCCCAATTGACTATGATATTTGGCTTTAATGTAGGGTTCATAGTTCTGTTTGTTGATATCTTGTCTCTTGTTCCACCTTTCCCCCACATCTAGCATCCTAGTTGCTTCTGCAATAATGGCTGGTGAAAGAGTGAAGTTTATGCTAGCAAGATGTACCATATTGTCCTCCATGTTGATGACAAATTTTCTAGCCAATTCATGATGATACTTAACCCTCTCAACTAGCTCACAAAACTCAAAGCAAGATTGGTATCTGAAACAAGTGGTGGCAAGAGGGCAAGTAAGAACTTCAACAATGCTAATAGGCTCCTCTCTAATTATCTTCCCACCCTTGTGAGGTCTCCTAGGTTGTACATTTCTGTCTCCTGAACTATCACTTTGTGTTTCTTCCTCATAGCTTGAGTCATTGCTTCTTGCCATAGTGCTTTGTCTTAGGAAAATGATGAGATGAAGGTATGATGAGAAATGGTGATGAAAGAGGACAATGGTAATGAGTATGGAGAGATTTTTACTCTTAGGAAATGAAGTTGGGGACTGAAGAGAATGATTTTGGGAAATTAGGGTTTAGGGAGGGATTTAGGGTTTGGTGAGGGAAATAATTGCTTTAGGGGTGTGGGATATGGGAAAATGGGATAAATGAAGTTTATTAGGGTAAATAAAGAGTGAAAATGGGTTTGATGATGTTTTTGTGAATATGGGAAGAAAATTGCACAATTGGATGGCAAATAATGAAGAGAAACTAGGGTTTCATTTTTCACATGCAAGATTTATGAAAAACACAAATGTGACCTCAAATTCAACCTTAGGACAATGATTACTTAGTTGTAGAGGGAAAATGTAGTGAATTTGAGGGTTATGGCACGATTTGGGATGATTTAGACCAAACTGCACTCATGCGCAGATACTGGGCCCAATGCATAGCACCCTCCTGATGTGTAGCAGCAGTTCAAAATTACACTTCAGTTTTGCCTCTGATGTGTAGCACCTACCTGATGCGTAGCGCACTGCCTTTGATGCGCAGCGCCAGGCCAAGTTGCCTTGAAAAACAAGGTTTTTGCCTCTTTGACTCCCAAATCGCGATTTTTGTTCTCCAAGATTAAATTTGCACAATGAAATGACCAAGAATTCCTTTTTCACTTTAAATATGGAGGACTTTAATTTTTCACTCATCTCAAACCCACTTTTCTAATGTTAAAGTCACTTTTGGTTTTGAACTCTTTTTTCCATTGAAATTGACTTTTCTTAATCATTTGACAAACTGATGCATTGATGCTTGTCTTTTTGCTTGCAGTTGTTGAATATGGCAAGGTGACCAAGGGCAGCAGCTCTGAACTTATTACATATAGAAAAAATTAAAATTATATAAAAATTTATATAGAAAATAAAAACTTTTTTTTACCTCAAAAGATGGTTTTGAGGAAAAAATCACTTATTGAGTATATCATCATTGAAATTTTGATCTTGAGACCTTATTAGACCTCCTCATGTGCCTGCTAACCATTATTGAGCTTTTACATGACTATGGTGACAAAACCCTAGACCTAATGAGACCTAAAACCCTAAAAATGATTTTTTCAAATTTAATGATAAAAAATCACTGTAAATTACCTGAACTTCTGAAAATAGGCCAGCAGGTAAATACCATGAGGGAAATTTTAGAGCCACTACCATCAATTGATCCATGACCTAATGGAATGCAGCTGATCAGATGGGACACATAAAATGCATGCAAAAAGAGAATTTGATCATTGATAGAGGGATGAAGATACGGACACTAACATTGGCTCCAATGGGGATGGTAGCTCTTGGGAGGTGCCAAGAACTACAAATCTCTGGAAAGCAGACGGTGCCTCTTCCATTGGGCTAAATGAAGTCAATAACTTCAGCAAACTAAAACCGATATCTTGACTCAAAACTGACTCAATTACAAGACTAAAAACTGATTTCAAACTGACTTAAACAATCCACACTAAGTAATCAAAAATTGACATGAGAACTTCAGTTTTATAGCCTTCACTTCGGGCCCTAAACTGAATGAATGACAACAATACACAATTTGCAATAAAGGAAATAAAATGGTATGTACAGTGACAAATTATGATAGCAAAAAATTTCTCAAAGATAATACTGTTTCAGCAGTTGAACATTGACTGGCCCTCCTGGACAATCTTCCCCGTTCATTTCTTTGAGGAGAAAAACATTTTGACTACGATATGCAGCAATTCTATATGGTCCCTTCCACAGATTCTCGAACTTTTCGTGCTTGCCTTTGTCTACGTTTGTAACATCCAACTTTAGCACTATGTCTTCAATATGAAACTTATCTGCCTGTGCCTTCTGATCATAGATTTTCTTAATTCTCTCTTGCAGCCTAAAGGTATTCTAAAAAACCTCCTCTCTCATCTACTATAGATGGATCATTTGATTTATTATTCACTGAAAATGATCCTCCTCGCTACCAGCTTCCTGCAGAAGTTTTACAGTCGGGACTGCAAGGGATGTCGAGAACACTGTGTCAATACCATATACTATTTCAAATGGAGACATGCCAATTGATTTCTTCTGACTTACTCTATCCACCAATAATGCATTAACCAATTTCTTGTGCTAGCTCTTTTTGTTTGTTTCCAGCAGCTTTTTGATGATGTTAACCAATGATTTGTTCGAAGATTTACCAATCTGTTACCTTGTGGATAGTATGTAGTATAATTCTCCAAGTTAATTTGATATTTATTACAAAAATTAATCATCTTTTTGGATTTGAAAGCTGCTGCATTAATTGTAATCAACTTGTTAAGACAACCAAAATGAGAAAAAATATTATTTTCGAGAAACTGAATTATTACTGCATATGTGGCCTGCCGAGTGGGGATTGCCTCAATCCACTTTGTAAAATAATCCATCGCTGTTAAGATCCACTTGTGCTGAGCTAAAGATGTAGGATGAATCTCTCCAATAAAATCTAGGCCCCACTAGTAAAATGGAGCATTTACTTCAACTGGCTTGAGAGGTAGTGGCTGCAATTTTCTCCTTCCCTAAAAAATTTTGCTTTCATGACAACTTGTAACAGTTTTATAAACATCAGCAAAGAGGGTAGGCCAATAGTACCCTGCTGTCAAAATTTTATTTACTGTTGTCTTCCAAAACAGGTGACCTCCATAATCTCCCTTGTGAAAATCATCCATGACCTGTTTTGTTTCCTCCTCAACCAAACAATTCAGCAACATACCTCCAGGATCTTTCCAATACAATGCATTATTCATAATACAAAATTTAGCAGCCCTTAATTTCAGAGTTGTACTTTTGTTTTTATCCATCCCTGGTGGCAGTGAAAGGTTCCAAAGCACATTTACAATATCTGAATAGCAAGGAGAATGCATAAAAATTTCAGATACCTTAACGAGTGAGTTGTCTTCATCTTCTTCGGACATAGCAGCAATCAAGTTTATGTCCAAGGCATGTAAATTAGACTCCGCCATGATTTTTGCTAGACCCTGTCCCTTGATGAGCTTTGTTGGCTTTATCTCCAAGTCATATTCTAACAAATCTGTGATCCATTTTCCTCGTCTCCCTTCTGGATCTGTCTGTACCAAAACATCCTTGACGACTGTGTTGGGTACATAAGCAAGAATATGAGAGTGGAGAATATATACCCAGATCTCTTTCAAAGCTTTCACCAAGGCAAGAGCTTGCTTTTCAATAATATTATATTTTAAGGCTGCATCTCTTATTTTCATGCTGAAAAAGGCAATTGGCTTCTCAAGCTGGTCTCTTTTCTGCATTAGGACTACTGCCATAGTGTGCTCAAAGGTGCATGAAAATAAATTGAAATCTTGGGAATAATCTGGGCTGATTAAAATCGAAGCTGAAGAAAGAGCCAACTTTACCAAATTGAAATACTTTATGGATTCTTTGGTCCACTTTACCACACTATCTTTTTTCAACATGTTTGTAATTTCCCTCAAATTTTCAGCTATATTTGGCACAAAACGGTGTAAGAGGTTCATCTTACCATTGAATGCTTGGATCTCCTTTTTACTACGAGGAAAATCAATTTTTTGAAGGGCTTCCACTTGAGGAGGATCGATGTGGATTCCCTCCTTGGATATGATGTGACCGAGAAGCTTTCCCTCATCCATGTCAAACAAGATCTTTTTGGGATTAAAAGATATGCCATACTTTCTACACCTCCGAAAAACAATCTTAAAATGGTAAAGATTCTCCTCATCTAAATTGCAAAAAACTGTCAAATCATCAAGATACACTACTAAAAATACATCTTTCTTATTTGCAAAGGTGATATCCATGGCCCGGTGAAAAGTTTCACCAACATTCTTTAAATCGAATGGCATCTTAGCATAATGGAAAGTCCCCCACGGAGTGGTGAATGTTGTTTTGTCCCTGTCATCCTCATGGACCAAAATTTGATTGTAGCCAGAATACCCATCGAGCAGCGACATATGAGATGCCCCAATTACTCTTTTGAGTATGTGGTCCATCTTTAGCAATGGATAATTATCATTCAAAGACACCTTATTCAGATTTTTGAAATCAATCCATAATCTAATCTCACTTGTCTTCTTCCACACGAGCAAGAAATTGGAAATCCATTCTGAAAATCTTATTGGAACGATTATACCAGCTTTGTATAATCTATTCACCTCCTTCTCTATTGATAGCAACAACTTTGGATTTATCCTTCTTAACTTTTAGCGAAACGGCTTCTAGTTTGCTTTGATTGGAATGATATGCTGAATTATACTTTTATCATACTCCTTCAAATATGAATAGTCCCATGCAAATACATCAATAAATGAAGACAATAAACTAATGTACTTTTCCTTTACCTAAGGAGATAATGCCTTTGACAACTTCACCATCTTTGGATTTTCTGTTGTTCCGATATTCACATCTTCAACTCCCTTTTTAGTTGGCATTAAACTTGGCTTTTGGGCTACATCATCTTGGTCAAATAATTCCTCTAAAGTATAAGGCCTTTAGGGATGACATTGTCCTTCGGCTGCAAAACTTCCATCTAATTTACTTCCATGTCTGGTTCACCATCATCTCACTCGCCGCCTATAGAAGTGTCTTGATATTTTCCTTCATTTTGCATAAATTCTTCAATCTCTTTGTCATCCTGAAACACCTGCCAATATCTTATATTATCAGGGATAGTTGGGTGATGTTTCACATGAATTTCAAACTTGTTTTTTGTATTCATCGGAATCTTCAAGTTACTTGTTGTTGTAGTAAGGGAATCTACAATAACATTTTGTCTACGAGGAACACATGTCAAGGTATAATGTGGAAACAACCTCAAAATATTTAAAACCGCATTACGATAGGCCCTCATTCGAGGATGTTTAGCTTGGTGTTCACCCTTAACTTTTTTGATTACTAATTTGGAGTCGCCATAAACTGAAATTCTCTTTGCATTCAACTTCTTAAGGATTTTCAAGCCTACAATTAATGCCTCATATTCAGCTTCATTATTGGAACAATCAAAAGCCAACTTATACGAACAAACTCTTACATTACTCGGGACTTTATTTGGTAGGAAAACAATGCTGCATATCCAAATACCAATTCTGACGCGTTCCTTACCTACTGCTCCATCAAAGTCCATACTCCACAAACCAGCTTCTTCCTCCAAGTGCTGGAATTCTACCCGCTCTTCTACCTTTGGCTATTTTCCATCAATTTCTTGCTGGTGAGATGTTGACTGTACAGCGGTACTTTCAAGCCTTTGTCTCTCTTGATCAAGTACAACTCTGAAATTTTTTGTTATCTCCGGTATATATTCAACTTCAAATAATTGACTATTTACATCATTGAAACCATTATCAAAATAAAGAACAAAAGATTCTAAATCTGTATGTACTTAATTAATTGGATAATTCAAAGGTTTCTCCTTGCTCGTGATCATATACTGCATCTTTCTCTCTCTATATAACTTCCTCAACTAACCAAAGATGAGAACTGCAATGTCCCTTTGAGTTTTGCACCCCCTGACCTAGATAAAAGCACGCCAAATCTAAGGGGAATGTTGGCCACAACTACATTCATAAGAACATTTTTCGTTGGAATCTGATCCAAAGTCACAACCAAATATTTAATAAGACCAATACATTTGACCCTACTCGAATCAAAGGAATAAAGATCATGGTACTTGCGAGTGATGTCCAAACCTAATTTTTCCATAATTGCCTTTGGCATCAAGTTGTGAGAGGCTCCTGAATCAAACATGGCATTGTGCAAAACATAATCATGCAATCTAAGGTTGATGTAAAAAGGAGCTACATCACTATCCTCATATTGGCCTTCTAATGCCAGACCAAAGATAAGGTCAGGTTGGTCATCTTCCATATTAACCATATCAGACAGAGGATCTATATTCAAAATCCTTGCCACTTGACCTTTATAACTGCTATTCTTCATTAATTCAATCAAAGGTATTGACACTTTTACCTTAGCAATTTCATTTTCTAAGCTAAAGGCTATAGTTTTCTCTACCTCTTTGACTGGAGCATCCTTATTTTTAGTCTTCTCCTTTGTTGCACTTGGCTGATTTGACCTTTCATTTGCTTATTGTACTTTTGCTGGATGTAGGATTTGCTGGCTCCTCTCTCTTTTTCTGAACATTTTTAGAATCATTCTTTGGTGGTGTTGCTTCCTTCCTCTTCTGAATTGGATTGATCGGTACATCCCTACTCCTGAGTGAGTACTGTCTTTGCTACGCTGTCAATGCATTCATGTATCCCCTGTGATATTCATCGGATTCCTCTTCTAGGACTGTTTCATTTGCCAATATAAAATCTTCATCTTTTTGTACAGCTGGGCTTTCTGAATATTCTTCATCTTTGGTGATATAAATTGGAAAATTATCTGGTGTGAAAAAGTGATTCTCCTCTCCTATTGGAGTCTCATCATTCTCTGATTCAATGCCATGGACATAGTTCTACTGTAATGGTGTTTTGACTTGCTATTGAGCTTATGGATGTTGATCTCTTTGCAACCTTTGCTTGATTCTAAACTGTGGTTGCTGCTGACCACGAAAATTTGGATTTATAACCTATGTCTCGAGCTTATCTGCAATGGTGAATCTATCAAACATCTTCTCAAGCTTACGGAGAAAATGATCTAAGGAAGAAGCTTCTTCCTTTATGTTCACCTTCTTCTCGGTCTTTGTCCTAGCTCTCTTAGCTAAAAGATTTTCTTCAACACTTACTGCAATTTTTTGCATGTCCTCCATTGTAGCCAAGTCTCTTTCTCTCAATTGATATGCCATGTTGGGATCAAATCCATTGGGAATTTGATCAAAACTAGCCCCATTGTTGGCTTGATATCAGCTGGAAGGGCATTATAAACAGTATTGAATCGAAAACAGTAGTCTTGTACACTTTCACCAACATTCCTCTTTATGTTTTCATATTCGGAAAGGATTTGGAGTGGATTTTTCTTTACCTCGCAATGATCCAAAAATTGTCTTTGAAGAGTTGCCAATGAATTGATAGTTCCAGCACCCAATGCTCTGAACCACTCTCGCACTTCGCCTCCAAACATTTACACAAATAATCTCATAGTCACATTCTCTGCATCTATCTAGTGGAGATCAAAGAAATCACTCATCCTATCATCATATCTAGCAACCATTGCTTGAGGTGGATTTAAAACTGGCCTTGGGGATGTAGGAGGAGTGGGAACAACGATAGCAGTTGATGTGACGGGTGTATGAGGTGTCGAAGGAGATGAAGAAATATTTTATGTTTGAGGTGTTGAAGGGGTTGATGGGGGAGGAGAGACTGTAGATCTCTGATCAAATATGGTGGGTTGCACAGGAATGGTGGGAATAGAAGGAGGTTGAGTAGGAATTTATGAACCAGACACCATAGCAGATGAACCAACAGTAGCAGATGCAGATTCTAAAAATTCAGGAATATTGGTAGCCACAATTGAATTTTGAAGGTTTAGAATGTAAGCATCAATTGATCTATTTGCTCTTTCAGTTTCAAGATATTGCACAAACTCCGGATTTAGAATAGTAGCACCAACTACACTTTATAACTTAGTTTCAAATAATGATAGATCAAAATATCCATCAAATGGGAGATCTTCAAGATATTCAAAACAACTAGGCATAAATGAGATCTAAACACAGGAATCACAGAACTTTCTTGGTGAAGAATTCTTGTAATGAAATTTGTGTTTTCATACACGGGAGGAGGATCAGGATCAGAATTGGCTTTGGTGTATCATCTGGAAGCCAGTGTGTCGAATTAACCCCAAAACCAAAATTGACATTACAATCTTGTCATCCTATTGAATTCTAAACTCATCATCCAAAAGTCTAGAATTATTTAATGTACTGGGGAAATTTGCAAGTCAAATGTTTAGTTTATAAAACTAAACGAGAGATTGACTGAAGCAGCATTCATCTACTTATGCACTTGCAGAGCAAGTGCAGTTCGAAGGCTACCTGGCTAACTTTAGGCTCTGTTTGTAGTTTACAAACTAAAGAACACTAAAAAACAAACAAATTTTTCTTCCCCAGTGGAGTCACCACTATGTTAGGGCCTGGATCTACCTCAAGCTGACTCAGAAAGGCAGGTCTAGGGTAACATCAAACCACGCTTAACCTGGTAGATATCCCTACCAGGTTGGGAGAGGGCTCTCCTTGTCAATATAAATGAAACTTTATCAAGGAAGGATTGAGATGACTGATATAAAAACTAATTTTAGGCTAGGTATGTTTGCTCAGAGGAGTTTGATTGAATTTAATGGTTGGGTTGCTGGATCAGATGGAGAAGGTAGCTTTGGGTCCGAGAAATGAACACAGATTTGCAGAGGTTTCTATGGGGCGAGGTAGGAAAGTGTCTTAACACTTTGAGATGAGTGTAATTGTGAGTGTAAAGACTGGTGAGGAGCTAGAGAGGGCATGAAAGTGTCATGAGTCCTCTTCAAATAGTAGAAAATCGATAAAACTAAATAAACCCTAAGGTAGAGCACATAAATACTAATGAATTCCACCTTTCAAACTTGATTCATTTAGTTATGCAGAAAGAGAGAGATAATGGCATACATAAACATAAGATCAACTGAATTACAGAGAAGAAAACAATGCTAATTCACATTACCACAAGAATCCCACAAAATGCTGCAAAACCTAGGTTTATTTCCTTGCCAAACTGCAGAAGTGATGTACAAAATAGCTCAATGCATCCATAAGAGTCCAACCTTGACAAATGACTAAGAAAGTGCATGATATAGGCATAAAACCACCCATGCTAGCCATTAGGGGTCAGATCCATGAGTCTAGGAGTTGTTTCAACAAGATCTAAACTAGGAACTGAAAAATAGGCAATGGAACAACTTGCCTCTAAAACTATGGAAACTCATTCATTCAGTTAAAAAACACCTAAAACTGATGTATCTACCTCCTTAAGTCAAATTCCATAATTTTACATCAAATTACATCCATTTACATCAACTTACATCATGAATTTTACCATGAGAGAGAAAAAGTCAAATTGATAGAAAACTAGGCGAAAATTTTGAGTTTTATGCAAAATTGACAAAACTGTGCCTGATGCGCAATGCCTTTTCCCAGCTGATTTTGGAGGCCTTCCTCCAAGATGGCTTTTTGGAAAGGTCTATATGTCTAATTTCTATAAAAAGTGGAATTTTTGAATTTGGTGTCCATTTACCTCCCCAAAAATCAGTTCTCCCATGACTCTTTCTTGTGGGTCCAAAAAGTGGCAGAGAGGGCATTTTTGAGGTGTTTCTTGCCCTTTAGGTGACCCAGATCTCCTCCAAAATTCATGAAATTTTGTGGGTTTTCATATCTATTTCATGAGGAATCCAAAAATGTAAGCCATTCCTCAAAATTCATTACCAGCTCAATGCGCAGTGCCACTGGCATTGTGCATCAGAGGAAAATTCTTGTGTATTGCATTAAAAAATTTGGAAAAGACGAAAAGTTCTCCAAAATTCTTCAAAATTTGCAAGATACAAGATTATTAATTGCTAAACTGAGCCAAGAAAGCTTCAACCAAGATTCTAAATTTATCTTGCTCCTTTTTGGCCTTTAAGGCTCTCCTTAGCTTGGCTTTTAGGCTTCTTATTCTTGTCCTGCAAATTTTGTTCTGGGCCAAATAGTGATAGGCCCTGTGTCGCAACATGCTATTCTCCAAATAGTGATAGGCCATGTGTCACAACATGTTCTTCTCCTTATTGGCCTTATCAAGAAGCTTCTCAAGGTGGACATTCACTCTTTCCAACCATGATTCCCGGTCAGCCTCTATTTCTTACTCTAGTGAAGTTAGCTTGATTTTCCTTCTTTTTGCCATTTGCCAGTTTTCCCTGATGGTTTGCAGCTACATGATTGTTTGTTTGTACTCCAATTTCTTGTTCTATTGCTCAAGGTAATTAATGATCCATTTAGCCCTCTCAAGGTCAAGTGATAGGCTTTGGATCTCAACTTCTTTCTCTTTGATGATCTCATCCTTGAGTATTGATCTTTGGGAGCCCAAATCAGTGTCCTCTTCCTCAATCAAAATCAAATCCTTGTCTTGGCCTTCAGAAGGCCCTTCATCATGCAATGGTTTCTTTCCTTTGTCTTGTACCTACTCTGCTGAAGAAGAAGGCAAATTCCCTTTCACCCTAGCTGAAGATAACATTTTCCTGTTGTCCAATGAAGAGAACGAGACCCCTTCCACCCCTGGTGGAGATAATACTCATTTGGAAAGCTGCAAAAATTCTTCTTGTCCCATTTTCATAAGTTATAAACACAGGAATGTGAGCCTCTTCAAATCTGCTTTCATGCTCTCTTTGTTGCCCAGAATGTTCAGCTTCCTCTTGAGGTTCTGCAAACATTTGAGGCCCCTTGAAAATCTCATGGGCAATGAAGGTTTCCCATGGCACTCCCAACTGAGTGAGCTAATGCATAACAACGATTTTGATGACAGCAAAGTGATAAATTCTATTGACCTTATGTGGGTATGGTTTCCTCTTTACAATTAAAGTAATCCTCTCTATATTTTTGCAAATGAAGTATGGTATACTCATCATTCTGACCCTAGTAAAATGCATAAGCAATATGATATGATAAACATAGATTCTGGAGAACCTTCCCTCACATGTGAAGTATTTAATGATAAGTTTCATTAAAGGCACATCCCGGTCCTCCAAAAACTTGAAAGGAAACACCATGCCAAATTGACTATGATATTTGGATTTAATGTAGGGTTCATAGTTCTGTTTGTTGATATTCTATCTCTTGTTCCATCTTTGCCCCACATCTGCATCCTAGTTGCTTCTACAATAATGGTTGGTGAAAGAGTGAATTTGATGTCATCAAGCTGTACCATACTGTCCTCCATGTTGATAACAAATTGTCTAGCCAATTCATGATGATACTTAACCCTCTCAACTAGCTCACAAAACTCAAAGCAAGATTGGTATCTAAAACAAGTGGTGGCAAGAGGGCAAGAAAGAACTTCAACAATGCTAATAGGCTCCTCTCTAATTATCTTCCCACCCTTGTGAGGTCTCCTAGGTTGTACATTTATGTCTCCTAAACTGTCACTTTGTGTTTCTTCCTCATAGCTCGAGTCACTGTTTCTTGCCATAGTGATTTGTCTTAGGAAAATGATGAGATGAGGGTATGATGAAAAATGGTGATGAAAGAGCACAATGGTGATGAGTATGAAGATATTTTTACTCTTAGTAAATGAAGTTGGGGAGTGAAGAGAATGATTTTGGAAATTAGGGTTTAGTGAGGGATTTAGGGTTTGGTGAGGGAAATAATTGCTTTAGGGGTGTGGGATATGGAAAAATGGGATAAATGAAGTGCATTAGGGTAAATAAAGAGTGAAATGGGTTTGATGATGTTTTTGTGAATATGGGATGAAAATTGCACAATTGGATGGAAAACAGTGAAGAGAAAATAGGGTTTCATTTTTCACATGCAAGATTTATGAAAAACACCAATGTGACCTCAAATTCAACCTTAGGAGGATGATTACTTAGTTGTAGAGGGAAAATGTAGCAAATTTGAAGGCTATGGCATGATTTGGGATGATTTAGACCAAACTGGACTGAAGCGCAGCACACTAGACCCAGTGTGCAGTGCCAGTTCAAAATTACACTTCAATTTTGCCTCTGATGCGCAGCGCCTACTTGATGTGTAGCGCACTGCCTCTGATGTGCTGCACTAGCCTAGGTTACCTTGAGAAACAAGGTTTTTGCCTCTTTGACTCCCAAATCACGATTTTTGTTCTCCAAGAGTAAATTTGCACAATGAAATGACTAAGAGGACCTTTTTCACTTTAAATATGAAGGACTTTAATTTTTCACTCATCTCAAACCCACTTTTCTAATGTTAAAATCACTTTTGGTTTTGAACTTTGTTTTGCCATTGAAATTAACTTTTCTTAATCATTTGAAAAATTGATGCATTGATGCTTGTGTTTTTGCTTGCAACAGCTGGAGTTAGCAAGGTGACCAAGGGCAGCAGCTCTGAACTTATTACATATAGAAAAATTAAAATAACATAAAAAATTTATACATAGAAAATAAAAACTCTATTTTACCTCAAAACATGGTTTTGAGGGAAAAATCACTTATTGAGTATATCATCACTAAAATTTTGATTTTGAGACCTTATTAGACCTCATCATGTGCCTGCTGACCGTTATTGAGCTTTTACATGACTATGGTGAGAAAACCCTAGACCTAATGAGACCTAAAACCCTAAAAATGATTTTTGAAAATCTAATGACAAAAAATGACTGTAAATGACCTGAACTTGTGAAAATAGGCCAGCAGGTAAAGACCATGAGGGAAATTTTAATGAGTCACTACCATCAGTTGATCCATGACCTAATGAAATGTCGCTGATCAGATGGGACACCTAAAATGCATGCAAAAAGAGAATTTGATCACTGATGGAGGGATGAAGATACTGACACTAACAATACTCATAGGTGGATCTATTCTACCTATATGTTAATTAGGGCTAGGGTAGTTGGAGGAGCTTGATTCTCCTGGGGCCTAGGTATCAATGGTGTCTAGGGAAGTCCTAGGCATAAGAGGGTCGTAATATCAATAATTTAGCAGCATAAATAGGTATTAAGAGTGTTAAGTCCTCAACTTGAATGTCGATAATATTTCATTCGAAATATTCTTTTTCCCAACCATAAAGGGAAAACCAATAACTAGTAAATATCAACATTGCTACCACCAAGGATCACAACTTGTTGTTGATAAGGAAACCAGTATGATAGCCCACAAACGTACCAAGTAAGGCTAGCCTGAATTTGAATCAAGTCACAACCACTAGGGCTACCCATGATCAACATGTTATTTGACATATTTATTTGCATACAAAGGCACTATGTGGTATTTGCTAGTATATCTTTTCAGGTCTATGGTAGAAACATTTGCGTATGGGATGAGCTAACCTTTCAGAGAAATGTTGAGTTGTACTAGAGACCTGGGGAGTTCTTCTAGATCAGAAAATTAACTCATCAGATTTCTCTACTGAAAATTTTCAATACAATGAGAATACTATCCCTTAGTGTTTCCACAAAGATCAAGGTTGTAATTTCCCAATGGTTATGTAGGTTGAGGCCTTCTTAAATATGACTATGAAAAATTACCTTGGGCATATTTCTAATTCAAATCTTATTATGCTAGCCATACAACTCCCATGAATCTCCAACTTGAGTCTAAATCATACTTTTAGACATAATTTCATCCTCAAAATCACTTTTCAGGGCATTTTGACCATAGTCAGAAAAAGCTTTTATATATTCATTAAGGTAATTTTGAACAAGTGAGTCAGAAACAAGAATAGAGCTATGACATTTTGAGGAAATTTTTGTGCAAATTTCTTCTCTTTCTTTGGTGCTATTATCGTATTTGGTCACTATAGTATCATAAACTTCTAGAACGTGGACCACATCTTGAGGCCTTTACTTAACTAATAGGAAAGGGTCAGCAAAGAAGGATGAAGAACTAAATGCATGGAAAAAATATGACAAGATCTAAAGCATGTTGAACTAAAAAAATCTTAAGTAGAGCATTTAAGAGGATAGCTTACCATGCCTTTGGTCTACATTTTTTACTGAGCTCGATTCACTCTTTATAGTTTTGATTTAGTGAAGATTAGGAAAACAAATAAAATCTAAACCAACATTTTAACTTTTTATAATGTTTTTTTTATATTTTGATCTCATCCATAATGAAGGTCATAATAGGATCATTTTTTTTTTTTGAATGGGAGCATGGGGGCTGGGGGTGGGGAAGGAGGGTGTTGGATTATAGGGGCCTAACCCAGGTTCAAAGGTGATTTAGCTAAACAAATCCTGGTACTACTGGCCCTTTTGGAAACAGTTCGCAAAGCATGGATTGAGGTCTTAGCGGAAGTAGTATGGGAGGGTGCTAAAACCAGGCTTCCGCGCCCTGGAGATGCCTGATGTTTTCAAGTGGTCCGCGGTTTGACCCTGCACACTATGTGCACTTACCCTTACCTCGCAACCTGGGATGTTGTCTTCGTGCAGCCCTACTCAGTGGCCGAACAATGTTATTACCCAATTCCTTATTATTAACACAATATTAGTCAATCAATTAGATTATCAGTATGTGTCTAGATATATTTAGCAATTTTTACTACTCATATAAAAGTGCGTGATAAAGAAAACAATATAACTAAATAGGAAATAGCACCAGAACAGATACAAAAGATTGGAATCAAACTTCTCTTTATCATTCTTCTTTCCTTGGTTACAGACTTGACTCCACCCTGTGCACTCAGCTTTAGGGGTCCACGCACTCAGTTGCAGACTCAACTAGGCCTTTGTGCACTCAGAGGCAGAGCCTCTTCCTACTACTATGACCCCAAGCACTTAGAACTTTTCTCTGTACTTCTATCTCATACTTTGGTCTTCCTACTTACTTCTCCCTCTTTGTCAATCCCATGGTCCACGAACCATAGGTAGGCTGACATTACATTCAAAACTTAGGGTGAACAACCCTATGACTATGACATACACTTCAAACTCTATGCATGCAATTCGCGGATTTTTTACAACAATAATACTCAAAACTTGGGATTTGAGCCCCAAAACATGTTGTGGGGGGATTCCACACCCAACAGGCCCCCAAAACAAACATTGTGACTCGCCCTCGTGCCACTCGGTCGGCGGGGTGATCTTGGCGCGGAGTCCCTCCAGCTAGTCCCGAACGGCCTGAATGTCAGTAGCACACTAAGCTGCTGCCTGCTGAGCCTGTTGCATTCTTGCTTCTGAACCCTCAGTTTCCAACATGCTGTGTTGCATCTATGCATGCATCCCTTGAATCTGTGTAATCTTTCCTTCAATATCTGCTGTAATTGTGAAAACTTCATCAATCCGTGGCTAGATGAACGTTTTTATAATTGCTTCTTTGTACCATGCCACGTCCACCTCCTCTCTTAAAGCCTTGGCCTGCTGCATCCTTGCAAGCCACTAAGTAAGGACTACTGTCTACGCAGTCCCTCCAATGTTGTCATATTGTTGCTATAGTTTGCGTGCATTGGTCTCCAGCCACTGAATGTTGGGGTCCTCCTGCAACATAATGAGGGCTTCCAATGCCTACTCTAACATGTTGGTGCAGTCACATACTACACCTCCAATCTCTTCCATCCTTGCTGAAATAGCACTACCGCGGTGCTCTCTGACCTCTGGGGAGTGGAAGGTTGTGCTTTCAATCATAGCTCAGCAATCTGGAGATTCAACTCTAGTTGTACTCTTGTTGTTTCCTTGCATGCATTTTGAAATCCACTTGCCAAAAAATGGATGCGCACACTTGTTGGTAGGTCCACTACAATGGACAACTTTGGGATGTGTTAGCGAGCGTCATCAACTATCTGTACCAACTATATGTTCTATGACACCAACTTATCGTGCTGCAAGCTAAGCTGTCCTATATTAATCTTTTGTTCGCTTAGAACCTGGATTGTGCGGCTCTCTCTGGTGTGAAATTCTGCTCTTATCCCGTCATGTAGCTGATAAAGTGTGTTGCGGGCAAGGGAAACCAAGTTAAGGCCAATTCCTTTCATCATATTCAGTGTCATCTGATCCATTGTGCCCTCTAAGACTAACACTCCTTCTGGCAAGGTTATCGTATTGGCCATCTTCACGCGGATCATATGTTCTATTGCTGACGTGCCTACTGCAACTTGGGTAGACAAGGTACCCTCCTGTGGGGGCTGCACCTATAACTCTTGCAGTTGCACCCTTAGGGCCCCCAACACAATTTGTTGCTCTGTCATAAAATCTTGGAGAATTTCACTAGTGACATCACATAACCGTCTAGCCGATGTCATGGAGATCACCTTCAGTTAACGTGATCGGGTCGATGGCCAGCTTTGAGGCCTTGACCTTCTTTCTGGGACCCAATCTTTCTCCGATGCACAGTCATTTGAGTTGTGTAGAGGTGGTCCCTGGGTCTGCGCTATCCTCTGCAAGTTTCGTATCCTCTGCTTCTTGTCCTGTAGATCTTGCTTGGCCCTCTTTCTCCTGCACTGTTGCGGCCTCTACTGTCTGCACTATTTCTACTACTTCAGCAGCCTTCTTCTACTCCACAGCTGCTTGTTCCGCTTCACAAACTACAATGACCTCGAGTGCCACTTGTTTGTTCTACCTTTTCTCAGCAAGTTGGGTGACACGCAGATTGGCATCATCCTTCCTTTTCTGTGTTTCCATCCTCTCCAACTCCGCCAAATCCAGGGCATGCCACTCGGGAGGCCATGTCTCTAACACTGTAAAGATCACGTTGTCAGTGGCTATCAATAGGAGCTTTGTCCACTGCCGAATCTTTTCGTGCCCCTATGTAGATATTATGCTTGTCTACCTTGAAGTCTACAAAACTCTACAGATTGTTGTGCACCGTGGGGGATAGGCACGGTCTCCTATTAATCCACATTTGGATCCTTGCCTCCATGAGCACCCAAAAAAATTTGATTTCATGAATCTGTTTCACGTCCTTGGCAGCCCAAAGTGAAGCGTAATTCACAGCTTCTGGTAAATCTCAGTCGATGCTTGGGAGCTGGCTATCCTCCGGTAGTTCTCCTGCTACCAGCACTATGGATAAGAGCAACCACAGGTAGTGGAAGGTCTTACCTTCTTCTTGGGCCTCCTGGTAGCTGAGCAAAATTTCTTTGCATACGAATTTGGCCTAGTTGAACTGAACCCCCTCCGTGCACTGCTCGACCAGTGTGACCACCAGCGCTGGTACCTCATCAGCGCAAAATTTTCTCATTACTTTGTTGGCCAAGAGTTTGGTGGCTACATGCACCCCCTTATCCTTGATGCTAGAGATGACATAGTCCCTCTCCTTTTTCTCTAGCTTATACTTGGCATTCATGGCCTCTGCGAGGGCTAGGTCACTGCTTTTTCCGGCTATCATTGCGGGGTCCATTCCTTTACATAGAAGCCAAGTAACTTGGTGAATGAGGTTTGTCGTGATGGGAATGGGGTCCTCCAGCCATAGATACCCATCATGCACTAGGCACAGCAGCTACCTAATGATGAAAATGGTGATGGGAAAACGGTGGAAATGTGGTATCCATAGCAGATGAAACAACCTAGCCTTCTCCACACCGCACAACCATTTTCATGGCTCTAATGTTATCATCAGCCCCTCTGTATTCTATTTCATTAGGTTTGTTGTTTCTAAGTGCGAGAACTTCTCGTTGTCCGCAAGGTAGTCTTCAAATTTTAGGGTGGGCACGCATCCTAGGAGCAGACCCTCAAAGGTTATTCCATTGGGGAGGAGTGGGGTTTGGAGTGCACTCTTCATTGCATCCACATCCTTTGGTATTTCGGCTTTCCCTTTTCATGGAGAGACATACTCGAGTATTTTCCTCCACTATGGCCATCATAGCCTGCAAGTCCTCATCTTTTTCATTTGTTTCAATGGTGACTGTCTTGCCTTTTTCTTCAATGGATAACATATGATACAGATTCCTTAGGGACATGCGTATTAGTCCCATTGCCTGCCTATCTTTCTTTGGTCTCACTGTCTGGGATGATTTAGGGATTTCTGTCACCACCCCAGTGCCTTCAGGAACATCGTAGACCATGGGGGTCTGCGCAGCCTCGCCGGTGGTTTCTTCCTCAATGCCCAATCCATCCTTAGTGGCCATCATCCTTTCTGCACTATATGCGATCTTTTGTGAACTTACAAGCTTTATTATCGCTCGTTTCTCAACACTTTACACTCTGTTTAACCGCCCAAATCTTAATTGACCAAGTGTTGTCTGTTGACTAGATCTTGGAGTTTTATAGCACCTTTTGAATTCAAATTTGACCGTTCCCCCCTATTTCAGGCCATTAATGCTTTCTTGGTGGTATATTTTCCCAAATCTTGCCCATAAATTTTTCCTTAAATGCCCACTGCCCACTCCATTTGGCGTGAAATCAGACATCTTGTCATGAATAGTGACACCAATGTTCACTTCCCAGCTTATCTGTGTGGCAGCGCATTCCCCCTGCGCGAACGCAAACCTTGTGACAGGTTGTTCCTGAGCGTACCTGTCAAAGCGCACAGTTTCTTGGTAGGATAATTTATAGTCCCGCGCTCCCTTTTAGCTGCCTAGATTGCTAAGACTGTTCTTCCTACTACTAGTCAGGTGGTTGTGCCACCTATGTGAGGCTCCATCTTGCCCCCCTGTATAGTCCGTGGAAACTCCTCATTTGTCGTCATGGCAGTCGGCGCCGTGTGCTCTATTATATGTAGTGCACTCCCCTGATTACTGCATTTGATGATATGCAGTCCTAGCCATGGCAGAAAACTAATTAATTCTTGGCGATAGTCTTCTAATTCATTAGTATGATCATTCGCACCTTGCCTTGCCATCCTTGGTTTATCGATGAGGCATGTTTGCTTGATCTCGTTTTCCAGCCTCTTGACCTATGTGTCCATAAATATTCTTTTGTTTCTTAGCCATACCCAGTCCTTTTCAAGTTTTCGAAGTTCAAGGTTCCCTTTCCAAATGGCTTCCTGAAGCCTTATGTGCTATACCTCGCGTCGCTATGTGATTTCTTGATCCTAGGCTTCGCGCACTGTCACACCTACAGGTGGTATTACGTGTGGATCCATCTTCGCATGCTCCTTAGAGATTATAGTCATTATTTCAATCTACCCTCTTGGAACTATTATTGCAGTCAGGGTGTTGCACATGGTCCTATAGGACCATCGAACCGTTGGTACATGCAAGTCCCAATTGGTGCGTTTCACATGGTGGACCCTGTTTAGCAGTTCGCACACCTTGTCAAAGGCTTCCCCATGTATGATATTTGGCACGCTAGGTTGTAACATGATTCATCATTCACACACTTGTCTTGCTTGCTTTTTCTTGTTGTTCGTATCTCTAATCGCGAGGGTGCTATGCGTTCGCACATGTTACATACTAGACACCTGTACTCATCTGGAAAGGTGGGCGTGCAGGTTGTTTCATCCGTCCTGCCTAACTTCCATCCTTCTCTAAAGCTTCCCAAATCATAATCTCATCATTTTTCGAAATATGCGATAGTCTTCGAAACTCTGTTGATGCGTACCCCACCACATTGTGGGTGTAGTGCGCAATGCCCATTTCAGAGCATCAAAACACTACTGTTCTGGCACTTTGCTTTCAAATTTGCTTAGAAAGTCATCCATTGTTGTCAACCCATCATACATAGCAATATTTCTTGCCTCGGTTTTCACACAACATAGTGACCTTACCATCATGTTGAAATTGAGTGTGGTTACCTCGTGCAGCCAATTCTACCATTGCTCTATTTCTTCCTTTGAATCGGAAGTGCAGGAGCTTTCGCGCTCCCACGAAATCCTACCATCTGTAGTCAGATTCACTCAATCCTATTCACATGAGGTTATCTTGTAAATGCAATCGAGATCATCATCACTATCATCATCGTGCATCGGTTCAATGTCTCACGCTCCCTCGTCCGGATCTAACGGTAGTGCTACGTGTAGTGACTTTTTCACAAATATCATTTTGCACTTCTTCAGATTTATGACTCCGTTCATATCAGTGGCCTAGTTTATGCCCAATAGTTCAAGATAGGGATTGTTGTCGTCGACAATATCGATCACTTTGAAATCCGCCAACGCGTTCGCACCTTCAATATACACCATTACCACTTGCAGTCTCGTCATGGGTAGGATCTTTTGCTAGTTTGCCATTCGCAATTGGATAGGGGGCCATTACAACACGGGCCTACCCATACGCTCCCATGTCTGCTTTGGCAGTGCATTCACATCCGATCCTAGAGCTAGAATTACTTGATCCTTTTCATACTCATTGATTTGCGCAGTCAATCACATTTCCCTTCCTGTGCGCAATGCATGCTTTCCAAATTTTCAGACCATGTGCGGTTCACCTAACCCCACACACATGGTGATGAGTTCCTGTAGCCCTTTCATAGCTTTATTATCATGCAACAGTTTCACACATCTCTCCAGAAAGGAAGTGAGCATTTAAGGATCCATCCTTTGTTCTAATTGGTCCTTACTACCTGAAGTGGAGGCCTTCATGAAGCTCTTCTTAGCTTCCATGAATGTCTCCTTCGCATGCTCCTATTCAAATTTTGATTACTTTGTATGAGCTTTGTGAAACCATGTACTTTCTGCTGGCTGCTTACCTTTATCATCTTCGGTTTCACTTCTGAGCACTATGTTTACATTCAGTTCTTCTTCATGCGGCTCAAACCTCATCATTTGTAAATTCTGAGTCAGGGGAGGTTGGAGTACCCCTTTTTCGCGCATCCTCGCTATCAAGGTAGGATATTCTTCTACCTCATGATCAAACTGAGTATAGTACAAACATGATGTTTTTGTCAGATTTGTACAATCATGTGCATAGTGTCCGGGACCTCCGCAATTGTAGCAAATTGTTGTTCTCGACCCCTTCCTAGTCCCATTCCACCTCGTTCTCATCTGCACCCCTGAAATCCAGCGCGTGCCAATGTTGTATTTGGGTCAAGGGCTCGCATCTCAGTCTATACCCTCTAAGAAAGAATCTGAGCCATCATTAGTTCGTAGCTTCTACGGGTGTGTTCTTCATGGACTACTGACTTGCAAAAATTACAAAATAATTGTTGGGATGTCTGCATATACTTCTGCAATAGATGAAAATTATTTGTAGTGTGTTTTCCTCCTATCTGACAAATCGTGCACCATAATGCAAGTGTCATGCTTGGTCTTGCTTGTGCCTCAAGTCTTAATGGAATCGACCCTCCTCCCGCTAAGTAATTCACGATTACTAGACAATGGTCATTGTCATGCCCCTGGCCTTTGCATTTTATGCACCATACCTCCTCATGTACCTTTCGCCGAGGTGTACTGTCCTGTTTCAAACTCTGCATTTCGAGGCACAAATTTTGCAGGTGCACATGGATTTGTTGGACTCCCAGACCAGGATCTTGCATAGGGGTCTCATGCAATCTCATTTCCATCTCCAAGGCTTTGGCTTGGGTGGGAAGCTTTTGAGTGATAGCGCCATCTTTAAATGTGGTGTTAATGATGTGAAAAACCATGTGTTGTGTTTTCCATCTATTAAATTCATGTTGGATTCGCGAATCATACTCTTTAGTCTTTGATCCAGAACCCAGGGGGTCTCGCCTGAGAGCATCACGATCTCCTTAAACCTAATAATTTATTGTGTCTCTGAATTTGGCCTACTAAATTCCTTGTTCAACACAGCCTGGATTTCTGTGATTCCTGCATTTGGATGGTCATTAGAGTGCTTAACATACCATGTTAGTGCACGATCCTGCAACATGCTCACCAACGTAGCCTTTTTTATGTTGTCATCCATGACTCCTTGTGCTTCCCATACTACTCTTACCATGAACAAAATTGATCTGGATCTTCATTTCCTACTCCTCTGAATACCGGTAGTTTTATCACACTTGCCATACTGAACTGTGGTGGTGGCGAAGGTGGTGTGGGCGGAGATGGAGGTGACGGTGGTGAAACGGGTGGCAGTGTACGTGGAGGTGGTAGGCACGGAATTCACTACCTTCTCAGACTAACCGTGCTTCTCAGAGAAACTTTCACGAGTTTTCCTCACTTTCCCGTGAGGGTGAAATTAAGGGACTAGTTTCTAATTCTTCACTACTTCCATTTCTATAGATCTTCACACTTCGCATAGTCCCAAACATTAATTTATTCGCATAACCCTCTTTTTACACAATAGAATCTTAATCCAAGTATTCATAGATTTAATATACTTACCTCACAGTCACTTGAGAAAGCATTGTTCCTCCTCACTGTAGATGGTTGTATCCATTACAAACTTAGTGATAACCCCCCTATAATTCAATCAAGCCAATGGTCCACAACGTGGGTGATCTTATCTTCTGATGCTTCTAGTCTACGCACTAATTCCAGAGTCCATACAATTGGTTTATCAAGCCTGCACCTTCCCTATCTGTCTACTAGCTTCGTGATCCACTTGTACAATTCAAAGGGGAAGGATGCTATAAGAAAATTTCATGAATTTCCGTATATGAGTATCGCTCCAACCACTGTTCCTTTGATACTCACAAACTCCTTTTTTCCTGCGCCGCGAACTCATGAATCTTTCTATCCAGCCACCCTTCAATTTCTTTCTTCATCGAATTCCAGTGACATGACATTAGACATCCCTCATGCAGATCTCAGTCCTAATAACGAAACAAATTGTTCGCTTGTAGGGGCCTGACCCAGGTTCGAAGGTTATTTAGCCAAACAAATCCTCATACTACTGGCCCTTTCCGCAACAGTCTGTGGAGCACAAACTGAGGTCTCACCCGAAGTAGTATGGGAGGGTGCTAGAACTAGGTTTCCGCACCCTGGAGATGCATGATGTTTTCAAGTGGTCCGTTGTTCGACCCTGTGTGCACGTCCCTACGCACACTTGCCCGTACCTTGTAGCCTGGGATGCTGCCTTCGCGCAATCCTACTCAAGGGCCGAACAATGTTGTTACCCAATTCCTTATTATTAGCCCGATATTAGTCGATCACTTAGCTTATCAATATGTGTCTAGATATATTTAACAATGTTCAGTACTCATATAAAAGCACGCGATAAAGAAAACAATATAACTAAATAGGAAATAGCACCAGAACAAATAAATAAGATTTGGAATCAAACTTCTCTTTATTATTCTTCTTTCCTTGGCTACAGACTCGACTACGCCCTATGCACTCAGCTGCAGGGGTCCGTGCACTTAGCTATAGACTCAACTAGGCCTCTACGCACTCAGTTGTAGAGCCTCTTCCTACTACTATGGCGCCAAGCACTTAGACCTTTACTCTGTACTTCTATCTCATACTTCGCTCTTCCTACTTACTTCTCCCTCTTTTTCACTTAGAGTTTTGCTCTATTTATATAATCCCATGGTGCGCAGACCATGGGTAGGCCAACATTAAATTCAAAACTTAGGGCATACAACCCTATGACTCTAACATACACTTCGCGCTCTGCGCTCGCAATTTACAAAGTTTTTACAACAATGATACTCAAAACTTGGGCTTTGAGCCCCGAAACATGTTGTGGGGGGATTCCATGCCCAACAGAGGGAGTTGGAGTTTGGTGAGAAAAAAGAGTCATATAAAATACTTGGATTCTTAATCTTATATAAATCATATGTGAATCTATGGGCATATATATGCCATCAAAGTCATCTAGGACTTGCACTTTTCCTCAATTATGCCCACTCAAGGGGTTTTAAACATTGATCTCCATGTTAATAATTTTGTAAGAATGTGCACATGCACACACACTCACATACTTATATAATTTTCCTATCCTACATATCCTATTTTAGGGTGGTCTACATACCTATTATTGGGCATGTGTCTCGTATCCTCATACTCTTATTTCATGTGACCTATGTGTTTTGATATTCATTAAATAAATAATTTGATAGATATTTGGAAGAATAGGTTGTGTATTATTTTTATTCATTTTTATTATATTAGCCAGACCCATGGGATTTGAACTGGTGACCTTCACACAAAGAGTGATTATTAGTACACTCTATTGTTGTTGTAATACACTCCGGGGGACATTACTTTTCATTGTTATTTGTTAGAGTTTCTTCATATTTCATTCTCTTATTTGTAGCTACACAAAATTATTGAGTTTTGAGCTCCTTGATCAGCTAATGGGTCATTAACTTTCAATATTATATGTATATTTAATCTTATCATATTCCTTACAAGTGCTAGTGATTTTGGCTATTTTGATAGATAGAGGATGAGTATGGTGACATGGAACGTAATTATAGAGATGGTTCAAAACCATATGAAATGTGGGCAACAAATATGGTTGTGTCACAAATCATTGGTGTACCTTAGATTATGTGTCAAAAATATGATGCACCTGATCTAGTGGCAAGTGAGAATTCCACTATTCATAGTATGATATTTGGTGTAGTCGTGATAATTTTTGCAATACTTAAGGGAATTGAACTAAACATTGGATTTATCATGAAATAGATGAACTGTAGAAGGAAATTTATGCTCCTCGTTATTAAAGTAGAGAAGCAAACAATGACAGTTGTAAGACTAGAAACATTTATACCCTTTTTCCTACTTTTTAAAAGAAAAATAAAGACTATAGTCACTACAATGCATTTATATTAGAAGTTGAGATTATCACAATCTTGATTTTTCATGAATATAAATACACTAAATTGTAAAAATGTTGATTTAAAGATATTAAACCTCTACACCTTGAAATATCATTTTATTTTGTGAATAATTTTTTATGGTCAAAATGGTTATTATCACTTGTGTATTAGCAATATCTTATTGCCAAGTATTGGTCGACAATTGTTCATACTGCTATATACTTCTTCACCTAATTTCACTTATACTATACAATATTTGTACTTACTGTTGAGGATGTTACAGTTATCTAGTTTCTTTTTATAACTTTGAAGAGGTTATTTTTATATGTCTTTACATACAACTCCTATTTTATCTTGAAATAATGTCAAAGCTACAAATTCATTCTACTTTTGTGTTTTGCAAATTGCTACACACAATTCATCCTATTCTGGCCAATTTACACACAACTCTTAGAGCAAGCTAAAATTTTGGATAGAGAACTGACCTGGTTGGTATGCATTCAATTCATTGATCTTCCATGAAAAATCAATTTTCTTTTTTTTTATTTGTTTTTTCTCTACTTTTGGTATCAATAGATAGGACTTTTGTGTTCCTTTATGAAAGACACAACATGACATGTTAAATAGTAAAAGAACTGGGCATTAAGGTTCAGACATTTCTTTCTTATGGAAGATATTTGCCTTTGTCTTATTGCATGATGGGTAAAAATATTAACACATTTTCTAGGGATTTACCTTGACAAACTGGCAACTTAGCCCCTCTTTGACCACTCCTTTATAGATGCAAAAATTATCCAAAGAAATTTTGTTAATTTTTTCAAACATAGCTTAAAATAATAATGATTTTGATGTACGCATGAACTTTTCAATTGTGCATGGTTCAGTTTATAAGGTCGGCCCAATTTTAGCACATCTAAGGCTAGAACTAAGTCTTGTAGTAATGCATTTATGTAAAAAATAAAATCTCAAAGGAGAATAATTGATGCATTTGTACAAAAGATGGTGTTTGTAGATTATAAGTATAATATGAAGGATTGCATCATTCTAATAGCTTAGTATTGGAACAACTCCTCTCCCTTGTAGTGCAGTTTTGATAAAATTTACTCCAAAAAGGTTAAAAGTGCTAAATTGTTGTATCTTTTATAGAGACACTAAACCGTTTTTGTTTGTACAAATGAATAGATAATTTTTGCAAGACCCCAAAATCACGTCGAAAGGAAAGTTTAAATGATAGATAAAAAATTTATGGCTACCTAAATTTATGCATTCGTAAACTCAATATTTCTTCCAAAACTGGAAGTTTGAAGTAGTGCTTTCATGTTCCTCTAGTAGACTCACCACTCAACAAACTTATTTGAGTCGAATCTAGGCTTAACAACCAAACTCAGTGATAAAAAGAGACCACATGTATGCACTATTTGGCCCATTAAGACTTATTTTTGTAATTAGGAATTTACACATTCATATTTTAGTTTGGTAAATTAGTTTTTTAACGGGTAGGCATGTAGGATGATAACTTGAACCCACAAACCTACAGGCTAAGATGTCAAATGAGATGTCATTCTACATGCTTGTAGGATGACATCTGAGTGTGCATTCCATTAGGTTGTAATTTCAGCTAACATCCATGTAGGATGACAATTTGCACTAGAGGGATGTAGGAGGAATTGGCCTATAGGCTAAAATGTCAATGTTAGCTTTGATCTAGAAACTACTTTCATCAAGGGAATTTTGAGGTCTAAAATGGGCCTCCTAAGAAATTTTTTTAACCAAAATACACTTTTTAATAACTAATAGAATTGAAGATGATGATGTGATCAGAAATCTTGGGAAAACTTGTTAATTCTATGCAAGCTCCCTCATCAGTTAAAAATATGTTTAGGATTGTCTCATTTACCCAGTTATGCAAGAGGTTTATGTGTCAATTTTTATGTCTTTTATGTGAGTGATTTATGAGTTAATTAGCTGATTAAAAACACATGAACAACAAGTAAAATTTCATACATAATACACAACAAACTCACAACAAAAAACTGATTGAGTTCACCCTCCAGTACTGGGCTACATCTCCTACGACTTCCTTCAAGGGCTAGGCCCTCTTTGGAATTATTGTTCAACATATGATTACAAGCTTATTCTAAAATAAAATGGATTTTAGTACTATACCATTGGGTTCATAGGACCCAAAAACACTAAAAATGACTATTAGATCTCTAAAAACTGACTCTGGTTGATCTAGGCATGACCTCCTTCCATGGTGGCCCTTGGGTTCCCTAAAATTCCTCGTGGAAAGATCACCTATAGAGGTCTTCTATTACCTCTAAAACCTATTTCATTGTCTTCATAATGTTGAAATCATCTTAAAATGACTATTCATTTTCCAAAATTGGTCAAAATCGGAGCAATCTATGGCTTTCTCTAGTTTGGTCTGGAAAACCTCTGCTAAAATTGGAAAGACTCCAGTTAAGTCCGCCAAGTTTGGTCGCAGGCCTGAATTTTGTGGCTCCACCATAAATCTTGTCGAATTAAACTCTAGAATAGTTAAATGCAAAATGGGTTTAATTATCTGCTAATCCGTGTTTAGCACCATAACTACACAATTAAATAGAAAGCATATTTTCAAATGTATTCCATTGTTTAACAAGAACCCCTAGCTTGGCGTAGTGGTATGGTTGTTGGTTTGTGGAGGGGAGGTTGTGGGTTCGACATTGACCTCCACCAAAATATTTTACCAAATGCATAAACCCTATTCATCCATTTTGGAGGTACCACATGGCGGCCTCCAGGCTTGCCACATGGTGGCCTCTCATTAGCCCTTCCAAAACCAACATAATTGCGCCACATCACCTAATTGGAAACCAACTACAAGATCACACTTGGCATGCCCTCATTGGGTGTTGACCACCTTTTACCTACTCAGTCACCTACCAAGTGACTTGCCACATCAGTAGTATGGATTGTTGAATGGGTAGTACCTGCAATTGTTTTTGTTATTTGGTGAAACGGTCAGTCTAACTTCCTCATACGAACTTCATTTTGAGTGAAATGAATTGCGTTGGGATCGTATCACTAAGATGAATGTGATCATTCAAGAATAGATTGATTTTGAGAACTTGTATTTTTGAGCTAACTTTTTCCCCTGACACAAATCCCAATTACTCCTACGAACAGGATTTTGGACCCACAAAAGTTGGTTATCTGATGAGAGATGAATACTCTTCTCTTTCCCAAGTTCTATCAACTGATTCTACTTGAATAAATATACATGAAAACCACTTAGGTACACTAACATGCCTTACATTACAAGTGGTTATGTCCCTGAACCACTGTTCTCCTACTACTGGTGACCCAATCCAACACTTACTAGACACTTGTTGGATGCAAAATACCTTTGTTGTACCACATTGATCCCTCAGTGCTTGGAAAATTAATGCAATCTAATAACCTTCCCATAGAGAATCTTGGCATCAACACATACAACGAACTATAATGGCTGAAAAATTTTGGCATCTCGTCCACTTTTTTCTTCTTGCCTCTGTCATCTCCAGTTCAACATGTTTCTCATGTCATGCTTTGAGAATGAAGGCTGAGCATGAGCATCTTGCTCAAGAATGGACCTTCCAAAATCCTATGACATCTTGTCACAAATACACCATTAAATGGAAAAACACATTATGCAAGAAACGCAAATCGACGACCTCTTATTTTTCTCCTTCAAAGCAACAGTTGTCACATCATGTAACGTCACCATGTACGCTTGCATCTTGGTGTAAAAACTATAAACTAATCAAGTCAACAAAACATCATCAACCAAACATAAGTCGACAAAACATGCCTCTTAATACAACTGACTTGAGTTGAGAGCCAAACATAAGAATGTACGACAACTTGACGATTCTTTCCATAAACAATAAGAATTTCACATTTCATGCAATAATTCGTCAACATCTCCCTTTCATACATGGAGATGAAATCAATTATTGCAAGTCAATATGACATACATGTGACAACAATCGACACAAGTCGACACTCATGCATGTGCAAATGATCAACATTCTTAAGTTGACAACATACATGTAACAAAGTAATCATTTCATACAAGTTAATCACTCATGCATGTAGCTAGTTTCATTGTTCACACACACACAAACTCTCATCCATGTGTACAATTCTTCGACTCTCTCACAAGTACAATAAGACCAAAAACATGTATGGGTTCATAAGAGTTGAATTGACAATTTTTTTTTCAAATGAAGTGAGTGTTGGCTTAGTGGGGCCTGACCCAGGTTCAGAAGTGATTTAGCCAAGCAAATCCAGGTACTACTGGCCCTTTCAACAATAGTCCATGGAGCGTGGATTGAGGTCTCACCCAAACTGGTACGGGAAGGTGCTAGAACTAGGTTTCCGCACGCTGGGGATGTTTGATATGTGGTGATTAGTACGTGATCCATCCTTCACACTTACAGCGCTACGCACACCTACAAGCACCCGCACACTATGATATTGTCTTTGCGCAGGTCTAGCCCCAGCGTGACCTGTGTTATTCACCCAAGTCTTCCTTAATTAGTCTTTGTTAGTTGATTACTTAGATTAACTTCACATAGAAGAATTCATACAAGTATTCATCAAGTGCGTGCAATAAATAAACAACATAAAAGTAAGGTATAACATCAACATAAGGATTCTATAGCAGATGCACAGAATAAACTTCTCTTTATTATCTTTCAATCCCAAGTACAGACCCAACTCCGCCTTATGCACTTAGCTGCAGGGGTTTGTGCACTCAACTGCAGAATCTACTAGGCCTCTGCGCACTCAGCTGCAAAGCCTCTTCCTACCACTACAACCCAATACATTTCAGATTCCACTCTATGCTCTAACCATGCCTTCCAATCTCTCTATCTTCTACTTCTAACTTTCTCTTACACTTAGAGCCTCGCTCTATTTATACAATCCCATGGTCCGCGCACCATGGGTAGGCCAACACATCTTTAGATTAAATTACAATTCTTAGGGTGGACAACCCTATGACTCGATTATACAATTCGCGCTCCGCGCGAGTACTTCGTGGAGTTCTACACCATATTTGACCAAAACTTGAGCTTTAAGCCCCAAAACCTGTTGCAAGTGATCCCATGCCCAATAGGCCCCCAACACAATCATCGTGACTTGTCCTGAGTCACTTTGCTCTTGTGGCGATCTTTGCGTCGAGTCCATCTAGTAGGTCTCGCGTAGCTTGGATGTCCGTGACACATTGTTCCACTATCTACTGTACTTGTTGCACGTGTATCTCTGAACCTTCGTGAGTAGGGTCACCTCCCTCTCTAACCACATAAAGTCCCTGCATTTGTGCCATCTTTCCTTTGATGCTAGCTATAATTGTGAAAGCTTCATCAATCCATGGCTAGATGTGTGCTTTAAGCAAGGCTTCTTTTTGTCATGTAGCATCTAACTAGTCCTTTAGTGCCCTTGCCTGTTGTAGTTTAGCAAGTCATTGAGTAAGGGTGACTATCTGCACGATCCGCCAGATACTGTCATACTCCTACTGCAACTCACGTGCCTCTGTCTCTAGGAATTGTAGGTTTGGATCTTCCAACATCCCACTGCAGTGCTGTACTACTTGGCCAATTTGCTCCAACCTCATTTGGATAGTGTGGGTGCGCTGCTTTCTAACCTCTAAGGGTGTGGAAGGTTACACCTTCAATCGTAGCTCAACGATCTATAGGTTCAGCTCCAACTAAACCTTCATCGTTTCCTCCCTGGCCTCGCGAACTCTGGCTGCCAATCAGTGGACCCGCGCTACTGCTGGTAGCTCTACCGGCACTACCAACTCTGGGATGCTCCTACATGCATCTTCTACTACATGCTCCAGTCTGTGAGCCTACACAACTAGCTCATCACTCTGGAGGCTGAGCTAATCCATGCTAACTTTCTATTCATTCAAGACCTGGATCGTGCAGCCTTCCCTAGCGCGAAGCTCTGCAATGACCCCATCCTGCAACTGGTACTGAGTTTCATGTGGTAGAGCTGTCAAGTTTAAGCCTACACCTTTCATTCTTGCTATTGCTAGCACACCTTTGGGAGACATGATAGGGTTGTCCATGCGGGCATGCAACATCTATTCAGCCTTTGCATTTCTCGCTACAACATATGGAGCCATTGTAATTGTTTGGAGCAGTTGTACCTGTAAGCCTTATAGCTACACTCTGAGTGCCCCCAACATAGTGTTCTGCTCCATCATTACCTCTTGGAGCGCGTCCTTAGTGACATCGCGAACTGTTTCACCAATGTCAAAAATATCACCTTCTGTAAGCATGATAGGGTCAATGGACATTTTGAATATCTTAGTCTTCTTTCTGGGAACCTGTTTCTCAGGGATGCGCGGCCATTTCAACTACTACGAGGTGGTTTCTAGATCCACGTGCTCTCCGTCTAGGTCGATGTCCTCAACCTCCTGCCTTGAGGACATTTCCTGGTCCCCCTTTGCCACTTTTATTGGCGTTGTTGTGGTTTTTTCCGTCTGCGTCATTGCTGTTGCATCGCCTATCTTCTACTATGCGGCTGATTCTTGTTCCTAGTGCCTCTTTTCATCCAGCTGCGTGATGGGGAACTTGGTGTCCTTCTTTCTTTGTTGGGTTGCGACCTTCTCCATTCTTTCCAAGTCCAAGGTGAGCCACTTCGAAGGCCATGTTTCTAATGCTATGAAGATGGCATCATCCGTAGCAATAAATGGAAGCTTTGTCCATTCCTTCATTCAATCCTTCCATGCTCAGACATGAATGTTGTGCATGTCTGATTTAAACTCTACAAAGCTCTTCAGAGTGGCATATACTGTGGGAGACAATTGTGGCCTTCTATTTATCCATATGTGGATGCTTGCCTCCATCAGTACCCAAAACACCTTGACTGCGTGAATCCACTTTGTGTCCTTCGTCACCCAGAGCAAAGCGTACTTTGCGGCCTTAGGAAGGTCCTAGTTGATTGGCAGGAATTGGCTATCTGCCGGTAGTTCACCTACTACTAGCACAATGGATAAGAGCAACCACGCGTAGTGGAAGGTCTTACCCTGCTCTTGGGCCTCTTCGTAGTTTATCAAAAATTCCTCAAAGAGGAACTTAGCCTAGTTGAATTAGACCCCCTCTGCTCACTGCTCGACCAACACAACCACGGGTTTTGGTACTTCATCGGCATGACACTTTTGTATTAATTTGCCAGCCAGGAGTTAGGTGGCTACACGCACACCTTTGTCCTTGATACTCACAATTGCATAGTTGCACTTCTTCTTCTCCAGCTTGTACTTGGCTTTCATGGCTTCTGCGAGAGCCAAATCGCTGCTTCTACTAGCTATTTCCATGGGGTCCCTTCCCTTATAGGGAAGCTAAGAAATTTTCCGAATTAGTTCCACCGTGATGGGAATCGGCTCCCCCAGCCATAGATACCCATCATGCACTAGGCACAACAGCTCCCTGATGAGAAAAATGGTGATGGGTGTGCGGTGAAAGTGGGGTATCCATCATAGATGAAGTAACCTGGCCTTCTCCACACCGCGCAGCTATTTTCGTGGTTCCAACATGATGATTGGCCCTTCCAACTTTTGTGTCATCAAGATTTCCATCGTCAGGTGCGGGAACTTGTCAGGGTATCTGAGGTCCCAATCTTCGAATTTCATGGTAGGCACCCATCCAAGGGGTAGACCTTCAAAAGTAATGTCATCAGGGAGGAGTGGGGTCTAGATTGCACTCTTTGTAGCCTCCAGGTCTTTGGCCGCCTTAACTTTCCCCTTCCACAGAGGGACATATGTGGGTAACTTTGTTGCGGAAGGCATTGGTGGGACATCCTCCTCCTCATCATCCTACACCTCTATTTGGTCAATTAGCGCCTGTAAGTCTTCCTCCTCTTCATCGGATTTGACAGTGATGGCTTTGCCTTTTTCTTTCATTGATAATTTGTTGAACCATGGGTTTCTTGGGGATATGAGGACTAGTCCCATCATCTGCTTGTCTTTCTTTGACCACAACATCTGTGGTGATTTTGGAACTTCTGGTGCAATCGCCACATCTCCGGTCTCTTGATGGACCATATGGGGCTCCATGGCCTCAGCGATATCTTTAGTGAATCGCACTACTGGTCTGGTAGCAGTCTTCATGTTTTCACGGGATTTGTTCGATCGCGTACTCAAATGTGATAATAATGCTCAACACTTAATGCTCTGTAACTGCTCAAATATCAAACAACCAAGTGTTGTCTCGTGGCTAGCCCTAGGGTTTTATAGCATCTTTTGAATTTGAATTTGACCATTCCCCCCACTTTTAAGTCATTAATGCCTTCTTGGTAGCAAATTGTCCCAAATCTAGCTATTAATTCATGTCTTAATTGCCTGCCACCCACTCCTCTTTGTCTTAAATTGGATATCTTGCCATGAACAGTGACACCAATGGTCACTTCCTAGCCTACCCACACGGCAGCACGACCTCCTCTTCACGGGTGCGACCCTTGTGACATGCCAATCTTGGGCACAACCTTCTTATCTCACATCTCCCTCATAGACTCTTTTATAGTCCCACGCTCTCTTTCAGCTGCCTAGAGCACTGAGACTGTGCTTTCGATGGTTAGTCAGGTGGTCGCACCATTTGTGTGAAACTTCAATCCACCTTCCAGCCTGGTCTGCGGGCACTCCTCAATTACCCTTGTGACAGTCATCACTACACATTCCTCCTTATGCGGTGTACTCCCCTGGTTACTTTGTTTGGTAAGGTACAGTTGCAGCCATGGTAGCAGGGTCCCAAATTCTCAGCGACAATCTTCTAATGCAGTAGTATGACTATCTATATCTTGTCTTGTCATTCTTAGTTTATCGATGAGACATTCTTGTGTGATTTTGTGTTCTAGTCTTTTGATCTTCACATCCATTAACATGCTTTCTTCCTTATTCATACCTGATCCTCTTCGAGTTCGCGAAGCTTAAGGTTCCCTTACTGAATGGCTTCCTAAATCCATATATGTTTTCCCTCACATAGCTACATAATTCCTTCATTCTGGTCCTCGTGTACTGTCCCAACTATGGGAGCTTTTGTGTGAGGATTCCTTTCCTCCAAAATTATGGTCTCAACCCTACTCCTCAGCTTCGAAATCATCTTCGCGCTAAGGTTTTTACACATGGCCCTATAGGCCCATTGGACCATTGGTACACAGAGGTCCCAATCAGTTCATCTCACCTGGTGAACTATGTTTAGGATTCTGGATACCTTCTTGAATGCTTCTACATAGAATGTTTGTGGTGCGCGTCGCCTTTCCTACTCCTTCATTTTGTTTCGATTTTTGATCCTTAGTTTGGGGTGTGCTTAAGTGAGATGCACAACACACATTTATACCCATCAATACAGGTGGGCGCGCAAGTTGCTCTGTCCTCACTGCCTGACTCTCGTTCGAAGCTGGGGGCTCCCAAACTAAAGGCACATCATCTTTCTACATCCACGCAAGTCCTCAAAGTTTCCTTGATGTGTACCCCACCATCGTGCAGGTGTTGCGCGCAGTGTCCATTTCAATGCATCAAACCATTATGGTTCTGGTACTGTGCTTTCAAATTTGCTCAGGAATTCATCCACTGCTGTCAATCCATCACATGTGAGCAACTCTCTTGCCTCTGTTATCACACAACGCAATGATCTAACCATCATGTTGCAATTCAGCGTTGTCACTTCGTGCAACTGATTCTGCCATAGCTCTACTTCTTCGTCAAAATCTAAAGTGCAGGAGCTTTCACGCTCCCACAAGATCCTCCCATCTACAGTTGGATTCACCCAATCCTGGTCTCGTGCCATTATCTTGTAAATACAATCAAGATCATCGTCACTTTCATTGTCACGCACTGGTTCAGTGTAGCATGCTCCTTCGGCTAGGTCCAGTGGGACTACTACTCGTAGTGATTTTTTCTCAAATATCATTTTGCATTTCTTTAAATTGATGAATTCATTCATATAGATGGCCCAGTCTTTTCCTAACAATGTGGGATAGGGATTGATGTCATCAACAATCTCTATTACTTCAAAATCTGCCTCCGCCCTCGCACCTTCAATATCAACTATTACCCCTTGCAACCTCCCGATGGAAAAAATATTCTCTTGGTTTGCCATTCATAATTGAATAGGGGACCATTGTAATGCAAGCCTGCCCATGCATTCCCATGTTTTCTTTGGTAATACATTCACGTCCGAACCCAGATCTAGGATTACCTAATCCATTTCATATTCACCAATCTGCACAGTCAACCTCATTTCCCTCCCGGTGTGCAATGCATGCTTCCCTAATTTCTGGACTACACGCGGTTCTCCTGGCCCTATGCACCTAGTGATCAGCTCCTATAGTCCCTTAACTACCTTGTTTTCATGTAGCAATTTCATGCATGTCTCCATAAAGGTAGTGAGCATGGAAGGATCCATTCCTAGCTCTGGTTAATCCTTACTACCTGAAGTGGAGGCCTCTATGAAGCTCTTCTTAGCTTCCATGAATGTCTCCTTTGCGCATTCTAAGTCAAACTCGGGTTCCTTTGCAGGAGCCTTGTGAACGCATATACTTTCCTCTTGTTTCTTTCCCGTATCTTCTCCTGTGGTCGTACTGCTTCTGAGCATCATGTTTACATGCAGGTCCTCTTCGCATGGCTCAGACCTCATCATTTGTATATTCTGAGTTGGGGGAGGCTAGAATACCCCTTTTTCGCACATCTTTGTGATCAACGTAGGACAATCTATTGTTTCATGATCAAACTGAGCACAATACGAACAGGATATCCTCATCGGGTTGGTACAATTGCGGGCATAGTGCCTTGGTCCTCCGCAATTGTAACAAATTAACTGTCTGTGGCCTCTTCCTAGTCCCATTCCACCTCGTCCTCGACCTCGCCCCTTAAATCCAGCGCGCACCTTCCCCACATCTAGGTTGAGGGCTCACGTTTTGGTCTACATCCTATAGGCATGGGTTTGATCCATCATTAGCTCGTAACTGCAGAAAGTGTGCTCATCATGGCCTACCAACCTACAGAAATTACAAAAAAATTGTTGGGGTGTCTGTGTATATTTTTGCAGCACATGACAATTATCCGACGTGTGTTTCCCTCCTATCTAATAGATCGTGCATAATAAAGCGGGTGCCACACTCATCCCTGCCTTTGCCTGCAGTCTCAGCAGCATTCGCCCTCCTCCTGCTAAGTAGTTTGCGAACACTAGACAATGATCCTTGTCATGGCCCTGGCCTTTGCATTTTATGCACCATACTTCCTTGCATGCCTCTGGCCGCGATGCCCTACCCTGCTTCAAGCTTTGCATTTCCAAACAAAGATTTTGTAGTTGCGCGTGGGTTTGTTGAACTCCAAACCTAGGGTCTTGTATTGGGGTCTCATGTAATCTCATCGCCATCTCCAACACTTTGGTCTGGGTAGAAAGTTTCTGTTGTGACAACAACATCCTCAAGTGTGGTGTCAGAGATGCTACAAACCATGCGCGACGTTGGGCATTTGTTAACATCATATTGGCCTCATGGATCGTACTCTTCAGCCTTTGGTCCAGATCCCAGGGGGTCTCGCCCGGAAGCATCACAATCTCTTTAAACCCAATGATTGACTACATCTCTGATTTTGGCCTACTAAATTCTTTGTTCAACGCATTCTAGATCTGTGTTATCCCTGCATTTGGATGGTCATTAGAGTGCTTGATGTACCACATTAATGTGTGATCTTGCAGTGCGCTCACCAATTCAACCTTCCTAATGTTATCATTCGTGACACCTTGTGCTTCCCATACTGCTTTTACCATGAACCAGAATTGGTCTGAATCCTCATTCTCTACTCCTTTGAATATTGGTAGTTTGATCAAACTCGCCATACTGAACCATGGAGGTGGTGGAGGTGGAGTGAGTGGAGATGGAGGTGAGGGAGGTGAAGCGGTTGGCGGTGTGGATGGAGGTGGTAACCGCAGAATCCGTTGCCTTATCAAACTGACCGCACTCCTCAGAGAAACCTTCGCGAACTCATCCTCACTCTCCCGCGAGGGTGAAATTAAGGGACTTTTTTCTACTTCTTCACTACTTCCACTTCCGTAGATCTTTCCACTCCATGTAGTCCCAAAAATTAATTTATTCGCATAACCCGCTTTTCACTTAAAAACATCTTAATCCATGTGTTCAAAGATTTAATATACTTACCTCGCAGTCCCTTGAGAAAACATCGCTCTGCCTTGCTATAACTGATGATCGTGTCCACTGCAAACTCAGTGATAAATCCTCATATTATTAGTCGAGCCAGTGGTCCACAACTTTCACTATCTTATCTTCTGAAGCTCCTAGTCTGCACACTAGTTCTAAAGTGCACACTATTGGTTTATCGAGCCTTTACCTTCCTTGGTTGTCTGCTAACTTTGGGATCCACTCATACAGCTCTGACGGAAAGGATGCAAAGCAAATCTTGTGGATTTCAATGTACAAATAGCGATCCAACCATTGTTCCTTAGATAATCGTAGATTTCTATTTTCCAGTGGCATGACGTCAGACATCCCTTATGTAGATCCTTGTCCTGGAAATGGAACCATTTGTTGGCTTAGTGGGGCCTGACCCAAGTTTGGAAGTGCTTTAGCCAAGAAAATCCCGATATTACTGGCCCTTTCAGCAATAATCCGTGGAGTGCGGACTGAGGTCTCACCCGAAGTAGTATGGGAGGTGCTACAACTAGGTTTTTACACCTTGGGGATATCTGATATGTGCTGATTAGTACGTGATCCAACCTTCAAACTTACGACACTATGCACACCTATGGCCACCCCGTGCCCTGTGATAATGTCTTCACGCAGGTCTAGCCGCAGTGCGACCCATGTTATTCACCCAAGTCTTCCTTAATTATTCTCTTTTAGCTTATTACTTAGATTAACTTCACATATAAGCATTCATACAAGTATTCATCAAGTGCATGCAGTAAATAAACAGAGTAAAAGGTATAACATCAACATAATCATTCCAAAATAGATGCACAGAATAAACTTCTCTTTATTATCTTTCAATCCCAAGTATAGACTCGACTCCGCCCTGCGCACTCAGCTGCAGGTGTTCGTGCACTTAGCTACAGACTCTACTAGGCCTCTGCGCACTCAGCTGCAGAGGCTCTTCCTACCACTATGACCGAGTACACTTCAGATTCCACTCTATGCTCTAACCATGCCTTCACATCTCTCTCTCTTCTAATTCTAAGTTTCTTTTACACTTAGAGCCTCACTCTATTTATACAATCCCATGGTCTGCGGACCATGGGTAGGCTAACACATCTTTACATTAAATTACAATTCTTAGGGTGGACAACCTTATGACTCGATTATACAATTCGTGCTCCGTGCCCGTACTTTGTAGAGTTCTACACCATCTTTGATTAAAACTTGGGCTTTAAGCCCCAAAGCCTGCTACGGGGGATCCCATGCCCAACAGTGAGTAACATACTCAACTTTCACACACCTTCTTGGTGAAAATATGCAACATCAAGAATGCTTTCAAAAGGAATGCATGCACATAGAAACTTGTACCCAAAAATTGCCTTCTTTGTTGCATTTAAGTGAGTCAAACAGAACTCCACTTTCAACATTTTGCATCCTACAAGCTACAACATACTTTCAACAGAAAAGTAATGCATTCATAAGGAAAAGAAATTCATTTTTAAGGCAAATAATTACATCTATCAACAAAATAAATGCAAGCCTTATTTGGTTAAGAAATCAAACCATCTCTTACCAAACCATTTCAATGGTGATTCTTGTAGCTTCACATCATCTTATGAATCATCTTGAACCACAACAATTACAGAATCTTCTTTTCCATTCTTGCGAAAGTCTCTCTCCACATTCTTCAAATGTCGTGGATGAGTTGTTGGATACAAAGTCCAACATTTGTCTATGAGATGACCTTGCTTATGGCAATGAGTGGAAAACAATTGCATCTTCTTTGCAACATGGTTTCCATTATCCAATGGACCTCTAGTTCTCTTTCTCTTTCGATTTGAAAGTTTCCTATATGTGGCCATTTTCTTCCAACATATTGAAACATTATGGTTATTCAAACCACAAAAGGAACATGAACTTTTTCTCCAAATCTTACATGAAGACTTACCATGTTTAACATAATCAAAAGAAACTTGATTAAAGGAAGATTTATACCTTGCACATTCACCTTTGTCACCTTCTCGAGGAGGTGAATTTGATGAGGTAGTGGCTCTCTTCGGAATAACAACAATGGTGTTAATAACCTTAGAGCTTTCAACATCCTCTTGTTCATTGAAACCATTTTTTGCAAGCTTATGAGCATTTTCTTGCAAAGTGGGTATAAAACATTTGCATTCCTCATGAACACAAAATTTACAAGCTTGAGGTAATGAGCTTAAAACAAAATTCATCCTTGGAACACCTTCATGTTCCTCCTTGGATTTGGAGCATTCTTCATCATGTTTTCCATAGCCAAGACCCAAATACCTAGGCCTTTCCTGAGCAAGAATTGGCTCAACTATGCCTTGTGCATGTTTTCCTAACCCTCTACCTTCATATCCCATATTCATCAACAATTTGGACCCTATTCCTCTAGTGTGTCTTTCAAAATCACCAAAACATTCATTTTGAGAGGAAACTGAAGATAAAATTGAATTGCATACCTATTGTTCATGCACATACCTGACTAGGGTTTCCTTAGCATCATAGAGTAAGATCTCCATCTCATGCAGCTTTTCAAGAAGCTCTTGCTTCTCCTCCTTTATGGCCATCAACTGTTCTTGAAGTATAGTGCTCTCCTTCATATCTTCAATCATCTCTTGCACCATATATCTCATGATGAAAAACTCCTGCAACATCTCTTTATAAAAGAATCTTGTTAAGGAAGAGAAATTAGAAACATCACTTCTTGAAGCTGCCATCACAAGTGTAATGAATTAAAGAGCTTCAAAAACTTCATCACTATGATTTAAGAACCAAGTTCTCAATCTTAAGCTTCTCCTTGCTTCAAATTGTACACAAAAACTTGCACACAGTTAAATGATCCTTGCACAATTTCAAAACCAATAGCTAAATCTCTAGCTAACCTTGGCAAACCATCGCAGGGTTCAAATGAGCTAATAAGTTCTCTGATACCAACCTGATCTAAAATATTGGTCAAACTTGTTAATGTTATGAAAGCTCCCTCATTAGTTAAAAATATGTTTAGTATCATCTCATTTACCAAGTTATGTAAGAGGTTTATGTCTCAAGTTTTATGTCTTTTATGTGAGTGATTTATGAGTTAATTAGCTTATTAAAAACACATGAACAACAAGTAAAATTGTAGACACAATATACAACAAACTCACAACACAAAAATGATCAAGGATTTCACCCTCCAGTACTGGGCTACATCTCCTAGGACCTCCTTCAATGGCTAAGCCCTCTTTGGAATTATTGGTCAATATCTAATTAGAAGATTCTTCCCAACTCTAATGGAATTTTCAATCTTTACCATTGGGTTCAAAGAACCCAAAAACCTACAAAATGACTATTATATCTCTGAAAACTGACTCTGACTGATATGGGCATGACCTCCTTCCCTGGTAGCCCTAGCTTCCCTGAACTTCACTGTGGAAAAATCACCTATAGAAGTATTATTTTTCCTCTAAAACCTGTTCCATTGTCTTTATAATGTTGAAATCATCTTAAAATGACTATTCATATTCCAAAATTGGTCGAAATCTAAGCAATCTATGGCTTTCTCCAGTTTGGTCTAGAAACACTCCACTAAAACTGAAAAGACTCCAGTTAAGTTCGCCAAGTTTGGTGGCAGCCCGCATTTGGTGGCTTCAACATAAATCCTACCGAATTAAACTCCAGATTAATTAAATGCAAAACGGGTTTAGTTATCTTCTAATCTTTGTTTAGCACCATAATTGTGCAATTAAATACAAAGCATATTTTCAAATGTGTTCCATTGTTCAACAAGAACCCCTAGCTTCGCACAGTGGTATGATTGTTGGCTTGTGGAGGGGAGGTCGTGGGTTTGACCTTGACCTCTACCAAAATATTTTACCAAACGCATAAACCCTATTCGGCCATTTGGGAGGTGCCACGTGGTGGCCTCCGGGCTTGCCACATGGTGCCTCTTGTTGGCCCATCCAAAACCAATAGAATTGCACCACATCACCCAACTTGAAACAAACCACAAGATGACACTCTACGTGCCCTCATTGAGCATTGACCACATTTGACCTGCTCAATCACATGCCACGTCAGTAGTACGAACTGTTGACTAGGTAGTACTTGCAATTCTTTTTGTTGTTTGGTGAAATGGTCAGCAGGCTCTAACTTCCTCATACGAACTCTATTTTGAGTGAAACAAGTTGCATTGGGATCATATCACCGAGTCAGACGTGTTCCTTTAGGAATAGATAGATTTTGAGCACTTTGATTTTTGTGCTAATTTTTGCCCCTAATCTAAATTTCGATCATAATGTCAACCATGGGGGATAATTCACTATTTTTGGAGTAAAAATGTAAAATTATTAAAAAATAATAAAATAATAAAACTACTTTTTCAACTCGTATTTTCAACTTATCTCCCTAAGCTTTTACTCAAATTTCGAACGAAAGTACTCATTGGATGCAAAATTTAATTTTCCATCCAAAGAGTACTCATGTTGCATACTTTCGATGTACCCTACTACATGAAAAAAACATGGTTGCAATCACATTTTTCATGTAGTAGGGTCCATCAAAAGTATGCAACATGGGTACTCCTTGGATGAGGAATTAATTTTTTCATACAACGAGTACTCCTGCTTGAAATTTGAGTAAAACCTTAGGGAAATAAGCTGAAAATATGAGTTAAAAAATTAGTTCCTTTCTTTCCCTCTAAAATTTGATGACGTAATCTAATCTTATTTTATGATTTCCACTATTATACTATAATTTCCTTAGGAAGCCCATTTTAGACTTCAAAATTACCCTAATGCACAGTCCCACTTTGTACCTATACTAGATGTCCGATTCTAGTCCCATGCACCTAATTTTGGGGTTACTTTTATGATTCAATAAAATTATTTTATCTTCCTTATCTAGAGGAATAAAAAAAATTTGGATGTTTCTCTCTAGAAGGTACAAGCTCCTTGGATAAACATTGTTCTAAAACTTGGGTTTCCTCATGGTATTTTATGCTTATGATAGATTATATATGCATGTGGCCCAACTATTGGTTTTCCCTGGCTAAATAGAAGCATTTTCATGCTTAAATAATGTTGATGGACTTTGATATAATATTCCAATATTGTTAGCAACACAGGTTTCTATAATTTTGATGGGATCGATCTAAAAATTTCTCTAGTTTAACAATGATAAGGGAACTCATAGGTGGCTTCTACTACTAAATTAAAACATGCCAATGTTTTAAACATGTCTTTATTACTGCTAACACTCCCCATTGCCTTATCTCCACATGTAGCCTTCTTTAACCCTTGAGTTACTTCTCTATATTAAGACATGATCATATGGTCAATTTTCCCAACCAGAAAATTCGAGGTAATTGATGCAAAAAAAAAATTAACTGCCTCATTTTGGAGCTACAATAGACCCCTTTATATCTGTTTTTCTCTTGAATATATAGATTTAATTATTTGCTTCAAATCTTAAAATATTTCTTGCTAGAAAATGCGACAAAGAAAGCAAACTTTTTCTATAATAGTAAAGTTCTTCATATTGCACCAAATATTCTTTAGGATAGAATTAGTTCTCAATTCACTGATTGGAAATTAGAAATATTTCAAAATAAATTCCTTCCAGAACATCATACTTTCCCTATGTTTCATTGGAAAACATGAATCACATATTTATTGGCTTAAGTTTTGTGTCAAAATTATGATTATGAGCATGAAATATTGTGTAATTTAATGGTATTTACTCTTACTCATAACTGAAGATGACAATGTCTTACCACTCTACCAAAATTCATTTTCAATAGTAGGGGCTAAATGGGCATATGGAGTGTATGATCTTGCAATATGTGTTTAATTTATGGTATTTACTCTAACTTATTATTGTACATTTCTCGACAACCATATGTTGGAAGAAAATTCACATAACTCTAAGTTGTCAATGATGACAATCCAAAATAAAGATTGAATTCAACAACTCAACCAAAATCTTGAGAATGACTTGGGGAACTAGGACTAACCTTTTGAGATAGTTAATGTAAGTTTTGGAGCCAAAATGCACCATGCCTAAGAAGCTTCTACTTAGGCTTTCAAAAGTCAGAGGAGGCCTCAAGGAGACTTCAATAATGAACCAAAGACTCCCCTTGAATGAGCCAAAGGCCAAAGGTTAAAGTCCTCAAATGGCCTTCGGAGGGAGCTCACAAGGCCAAAAGCCATAACACACAGACAAAGCGAAGCACTAGGAAAAAGGTCCTTGATGCGTAAGGCAAGAAGCACCTGATATGGGTGGGTTAGGAAACAACGTGGCACCACTGGCTAGCAGAGTGCACGCTAGAAATCAAACGAGCACATATAGGAGTTGAGTGCACCAGAGATTGGAAAATAGATGTGGGAGTAAACTAGACAGTCGAAAATGCTTTGCACCATCGAGTTTCATGGAGGTTAACATGCTCGGGGGTTGTGAAGGAGGATGTGTGTCAACCTATTGTGCCTTTCGCACCCCAACCCAATTTTCAAATGAATGTTTTGGGGGCACATGAAAAACATTGGACATGCATGCCATGTTATCCCTCCACATGCCATATCAACCCTTCACATCACCTAGTGAGGTCACACCTCTCACCTAACCACCCTTTGCCACATGGTGCCACCCTAGCGACATGTGGCAAGGTCAACCCTATCATGTTGATGTCATCATGATGTAACCATGACATCAACCCTAAAATTTAGCGTCATCCCTAAAATTTCACATGATGTAAGCATTAACATCATCCATATTAACATCATGGAACTAGGGTTTCAAGAAGAAATTTACCCTAACAATTACGGATAAGCCTTAACCCTAATCCTTAGGGTTTACATTTATCAACTATGGTGTGATGTCCAAACCCTATATCCACACTAACCCTAGAATTATAGTCCTAGGGTTTTATCCATAAACCTTACATTGTTCTTATTCTGACACACTTAGGGTTTATAAATCCTAAAATTACAAACCCTGGATATTCAACCTAGGTATTCAATCTTGACTATCCACACCCCTAGGGATTTTCCAAGACATGCAGTCTTTAAACCCTATATTGTCCCAAGCATAATATACATTATACAACAAAATCAAGATTGTAACGTTTGTGGCCATCTTGTTCAATCTATTTACTAAACACGCAACACTACATATGGTCAAGTTTCTAAAATTCTGCTTATTGTGGCATGAGTACTCTACCACCATAAGTATATGAAAGTGTAAAACAAAACTTCCTAAATTTTTCATTCACTTCGAACCACACCAAACAATCTTTTATCTCAATTTTAAAAGATCACTCCATATTTTCATAATTAATGAAAATAATATTTTCATTATTAATGAAAATATTTAATCCTACTTTTAGTTCCAACTCCACCAATAAAGATACCTTTTGCTTATTGCATGAACATTGTTAAACTTTACCTTTTAACAAATCTCACATCTAAGAAAATAATTGCTTCTACATGTAAGCCAAAACTTCATTGTAGAGAGCCAGGCAAGCTAGATGCTTGGATAGACTCATAACCTAGTGGTTTATTTTTATTATCCATGTATTGGATTTTATTTTATTTACAAATAATACAGTGAAATTGGTTTCTTATTCAATGTCCAATGTCCATAAGTTAAAAATGTAAATTCATTTTAATTTTTTTTAAATGAACATGGTTTTGATTTTTTTTTGAATGCAGATGTCAAAATTGTGAGTAACAGTGCAGAATTAGTTCATCGAAAAGTTTGTGTCGTAAAGAAAATTTGCAACATTTAATCTAAACACTCAACAGGAGGAAAGTGAAAAAGGTGAAAAGAACCACCCAATTTTATTATTACATTTAATGTGAAGAATAATTTTCTAAATAGATTATATATACACTCCTGCAGTATTGGTGTTAGTGGGATACCTTCGAATATTAATATTTAACCCATCTACCAAACGTTCACTAAACCAAATTCTAAACCGATTTCATAATGTTATTAGTGTGGATAAGCACTGAGAATTACAGTATTTAACTTATTTACTCAACGCTTTTACTTATTGCACTAGCTTGCTTTAACCCCTCGCGAACGCGAGGAGCCAAGGTTCTGAAGAATGTGCCCTTTGGCAACTGCCTGCCCACGCACCTGACAGTACTTTATAGTCATCCTCAGACTTTTGCGCGGCGGAGATTCAGCGAACGGTCTCGCCTTCAAGTTCAAAGTTCAAACCTGCGGTATCGACCTCCGTCGCAAGCGAGCAGCCGCACCTGAAAACTCTGGACACTGCTGCAAACATCAAGCAAGCCTGAGAGATGCCACAAAGCCAACGTGCATATTGCCTCACTCCACTCACATTGAGAACCCATCAAAGCCAAGTGTGCCACGGACCCTCTTTATGAAGCTATCAGACTAAGCTTACGCGGGAACTTGGCTACAGCAAAATGGCCGCTCACTGCAGCAGTAGCACCAGCGGTAGCGACCAGGCCATCGACATTGTTTACGGACATGGGATTGTCAACCGGCATGGATCACAGGAAGAAGGTTTGCCTTCCAATTTCACAGAAGACAGCGAAGACGATGCCAAGGCCTCAAATCCTCGAGATTTCATGGCGATTTTCAGAGAACAGCTCTGCGAGATACTTGAGGTATTTCAGCTATACTCATTTGTGTTTTCTCATAATCCCTCTTTATTGTGGAATTCGTTGACCATAACGCTGCCCATATAGAGAGTTCGTAGTTGAGCTATTTGTACTTGAGACGTTTTAGTTTTCCATAAAACCCTATATATGTTGTCAGCTCCAGGTGAATTGATTAGTTTTAGACATTCGACAGGCCATCCCGCAACAGACCTTAGTCACGGAGAAGTTTCCTTTATCAACAACTGAGAGAGGGAGAAACCTTTATTACCAATTATTTCTCACCCTATAATGTTGAACCCTTATTACAAATTATGTCTAACCTTCTAATGTTGAGTGCTTTGAAGGATTTTTGCCCAGCCTGCTATTTCGTTTTCTATCTTTCAAACTGAGAGTTTAATAGCTGGTTCTCGATAATGCACATGCCACTACGATTGCATATCTGTTAATATGACATTTATAGGGTATATTGGCCGCCAGCGGAGGTAAGTTATAAATTTCAATAAAATCCCTAACTAGATTGCGGTGAGTGTACAGTGTGTTTCCTGTAGCAGCAGATTGCGGTGAGTGTACAGTGTGTCTCCTGTAGCAGCAGCTCTGCTTCTGAGAGTCTGAGACGCGTCTGTGTTGAAAATGTAATTTCAACGCAGCCGTACCAACCCCCGAAACCACAGCAGCAAAACCATAAAACTGCCGGTAAGTTTCTCGGACCCGCTTTTGGGTGAAGTGGTTTTTGTGCATAGGTGCTCTTAGAAGGTTCCAGTGTTGACGCGTGGTTGAGGAGTGACATCACCCTCTCACAACTTCTCGGAAGGTAAATGTCAGTTAAAGATATTCTCCTCCACCGTGCGATCTGCTCCGTTAATTGCACTCGAAGATGCATGCGTGGAGTAAAATTAAGTTTAATTGACCATACCTTTTATTAATAAGTTGTCATATGTGTTCGTACGTAAAATGTAATTGTGCGTTTTTTGTTTTGTTTTCATATATGTTTAAAAAATGTGTGTTGATTTTAGAGTAATATGAGAGCTCCGGGGAGCGAAAAAAATGAGAGAGAAATTGCACAGCAGTGCATAAAGAAAATGGTGGAGGGCAGGTATTTTCCAGGAGTTGAATTTTGTTAATTTTTTTTGCAAGAGAATATCGCACAGCAGTGTGTAGTAGAAGAAGTATGATAGTTTTAATGAATACAAAGTTTTATGGTGGTGCAATACTCTGTTCTCAGTAATTTTTTTAAAAAAGCTTCCCTGTGCAAAATGATCATGCAGTAAAAGAAACAGGGCATTACCTCTGTGTGCTTAAATTTGTTTGTTTTGGGATTTTACCAGAAAAATCCCCAACCGTCTGTTGGGGGATACAGAGAAAGCTGTAGCGACAGCCAATGGAAGAGCTGCCTTAAATTTTGCAGAGAATGCGGAGCAGAAGAGTCTTCGCGGATTCGTAATGGACAGTCTCCGGTTAGGAGGATACAACGCGGCCGTCTGCAAGTCACGGTGGGATCAAACGATTGGACATCCTTCAGGTCAGTAGTGTGTCTTTTCCAAATAGGAATACCTAACACCTCTACGGTCTAACTACTAATCTTTTTTAGTTAACCTTTAACCCACGGTTTCCTCGTAAAACCGTGAACTATCACTATAAACACAACCCACTATCCCTATAAACACAACGCATTTAGATTTAATAATTGTTGTCATTCTTATGCTTTGGTTTCATGGTGTGGGTTTGGGTGTACAGGCTATTACGAGTTCATTGATGCGATTACGGAGGGATCGAAATTGAAAAACGAGCGTTTGTTCGTGGACATTGATTTCAAGGCACAATTCGAAATCGCCCGACCTACTAACGATTACAGTCCCCTACTGCAGAAGATTCCGAATCTGTTCGTGGGTAAACCAGACAAGTTATATGGGATCGTGAATATCATGTGCAACGCAGCCAGGAAATCGCTGAGAGATATGAGCATTCCGCCATGTGGAGGTTTGCCGTTACACCAAAACTCGCAAGTAGTGGTAAACATTACAACCCAATAACTAGGATCCCCAGGGTGAAAATTACGGATTCTATTGAGGTGCAGTGATTTTTCCAACACCCTCCCTCAAATGGAACTCGGGGGAATCGAACCTGGGTCCAAGCTCTGATACCATGTGGAGGTTTGCCGTTACACCAAAACCCGCAAGTAGTGGTAAACATTACAACCCAATAACTAGGATCCCCAGGGTGGAAATTACGGATTCTATAGAGTTGCGGTGATTTTTCCAACACACCGTGGAGGAAGTATCGTTACATGAAGGCCAAATGGTTAGGTTCTTAGAAGAGGACTACCAACCCAGGTTCCAGTGGCACTTTGCTTCAGTTTCCTTTCTCAGGGATTGCGATTAGGGATAGAGGGTGGGATGCTACTATTGTGCGGCAAATGAATAAAGATAACAGTGACACTGAGGTATATGTGAAGGCAAAGTCAAAATGTAGCAAGAAGGGTGATGAGAAGGTTGAGTCTTGTGATCGTTTAACAACGCGAGAGGAGCAAGACAGTGACGTAAATAAGATTTCAGCGTTGACGACGGCGTTAGCAGAGGCTGGTGATGTGACGCCTTCGTCAACGAAACCTGACACCATCCTTGAGTAGTTTTGAAGATCCACATTCATCCGTTTGCATTATAAACGCTATTCGTGAATCGTAATCATCTTTGCAGCATTGTTTTCCTCTTTCGGACACTATCTTGTATCTTATAAGGCAATACACCACTTTTCATGGGCATTCCCAAACCAGATTTTACAATACACCACTTTTCATCGGCATTGCCAAACCAGAATTTACAGAATCTCATTTTTTTGGCAAAGGAAAAGAATCATATTACAAATATATAATGTGTGTGGCTCTCGCACACTCAGTGTATATCTGCAGTGCCGGATTAGATTTTACACACGGATTTTGTTTTTCCTTCCTAACAAGTAAATTTTTATTTAAAAAAATCAAGATACAAATATAATGCGTCTTGTTTACACTTCCAGGTTATGGAATGTTTCTTTTTGGAAACCCATTCTTTTTTCCCTAACCAGCACATCTTTATTTATTTAAAGGACCAACTAGAGGAGCATAGAATATGCGTTTTTCCGGGATATCCACCACAAAAAAATTAAAACCTAAATTCCATATTATGTTTTAATCTCGATCCTTTCTATTTTCACACTCACATTGCTATCAAGTTACAGAAAATTAAAATCTGATATTATATTCTTCCTGGAAAAACCCTCAATTTTAATATTATATTACTTCAAAATTATAAACTTTAAATATGGAAATAATTTAAAAATTAAAAATGAAATTTTATCATTTTATTATATAGCATTTTATTTCCATTGACTATTAATATTTTCACTGGTTCCCTTCAGGGCTATTTCTCCATTTATTTCAGTCTTCTCAGTAATTTTTTTATGATTTATTTATTTATAAAATAATAAAAAATATAAAGTCAAAACGTTTTTAATTATATCATATATATAAGTTTCAATCTTTCTTTTCTGCTATAAAATTATGATTATTTTGAATCTTCTAAATTCCCAAGTTTGAAACATTTTCAAATACTATTTTTTAAACCAGTAAATTTCAATTTTATTGTTAGTCTCATCTAATTATACATATGAAGAAAAGTAGTGCTTTTAATTAAAAAAATAGAGTACTTTTTACTCTATCAAAAATACAAATGTCCAAGATTCATCTATTTGGGTTTTTCACTGTTTTGGGTAGTTTGGTATGGTTGTTTGTTGTTTCCTTCCTAAGCAATTTAAATTTGGTGTCAAATTTGAATGAGAATGCTTTTCTTGCTTTGAAATCTCATTCCATTTTTAACAAGTTACAAAGCATGCTACAATCTAGGAATTCTCTTATCTTAAAATCTGATTTGTTTTTACACCTTTCTTTAAAGCAAGCTAATAAAGGCTCTCCTTTTTACCATCAGCCATATTCAATGCTCCATTCTAATTTTTACTCTATCAAAAATACAAATGTCCAAGATTTATCTATTTGTGTTTTTCACTATTTTGGGTAGTTTGGTATGGTTGGTTATTGTTTCCTTCCTAAGCAATTTAAATTTGGTGTCAAATTTGAATGAGAATGCCTTTCTTGCTTTGAAATCTCATTCCATTTTTAACAAGTTACAAAGCCATGCTACAATCTAGGAATTCTCTTATCTTAAAATCTGATTCCTCTTTACACCTTTCTTTAAAGCAAGGTAATAAAGGCTCTCCTTCTTACCATCAGCCATATTCAATGTTCCATTCTACTTTTTACTCTATCAAAAATACAAATGTCGAAGATTTATCTATTTGGTCTTTTCACAATTTTGCATAGTTTGGTATGGTTGGTTGTAGTTTTCTTCCTAATCAATTTAAATTTGGTGTCGAATTTGAATGAGAATGGCTTTCTTGCTTTGAAATCTCATTTCATTTTTAATAAGTTACAAAGCCATGTTACAATCGAAGAATTCTCTTATCTTAAAATCTGATTTCTCTATACACCTTTCTTTAAAGCAAGCTAATAAAGGCTCTCCTTTTTACTATCAGCCATATTCAATGCTCCATTGTTGTTTCGAGATTGGGTATTGCCATAATAAGTTGTTTGTGGTTTCATTGTAGATAAAGATCTAGCATGCTCTTTCTTGGCAATCATTCCATGTTAAAAAAAATTAAAGCACTATTCAAATTCAATATGGATTTCCACTATTATTTCTAAATAATTTTTATTTTCTACCATATTTTAATTTCATGTCATAATTTTGCAATATAATTTCCAAATGCTTTTCTTATCATAATTTTGCAATATAATTCCTGAAGGCTTTGCTTTTGAACTAAATAATTACATCTTCCTCATCTTTGAGTCTTGCTAAGCAATATTTAAGCCAAAAATATATTGATACCACTTTTTTCTCATTCCCTCTTAACATCCATCCTCTTAGTATACTTTCATCTTTGATTCTAGATAACAATGGATTGATATATGATAAATACTAAACCTGGACGAATGAAAACCGATTTTGAAATATTTTAATAATTTGAGTACTAGAGTATTAAAAGTGAAAAGTGAAGTGATTTGTTTACTGGAAACTAATCTCTATATAAAGAAAAGCTTTACTGAGCTCTTAATTTCTTAATTTCCAGAATAGTAAGGATATTGGAGACCAATATTACAATGTTATATCATAGATAAAATAATGTAATGATTAAGCATTATAAATTTGATAAAAACAAATAGAATAATTACACACTAATATGAGATTAGTCTTCTATATATATATATATATATATATAATATAATTAATAATAATTTCATAAATACATAATTATTTTATAAATTGAAAATTAATTTTGCTTAAAACATAACAAATTGATCACATCAATGTCTTTAAAATAAATTAATAAAAAATTACCAATTCAATATTTTAAATAATTTTTCATATAATTTTATGAGTTCATAAAATATTCCACCGTAAATTAAATAAATCAATATTTTTTTCTACTTTATTTAATAAAATTTCAAATAATTAATGAATAAAAATAAAAAAATCTTATCCATAAACAAAAAATATTATTAATCTTATCCCATAAAATTATTATTATTATAATTTTACTATCTTGTAATGTGATATGCGATATTGTGAATATATTATTAGAATCGGATAAACTTATCCTGCATAGACCATCATCTGATATAGATTGATTGAAAGACCAACCATTAATGTTATGTGATATGATTGAAATACGGTAGTAGGTAACGCATTAAATAAAAGCCTACTTTCTCAACGCTATCCATATTTTTCAATACTTTTATTTCCCTGAATGTTGTTAAATCATTCACATTGCCAAGATTACAATCTCATAAATTGCAATATTTTAAGGTCTTTTATATCTAAATTAATATGGAGTACTAATATCTAAAAACAAATTGTATAGAATTTCAGTTTTTTTATATTTTGTTAAGGATGGGATGTTTTAAGTAACACATGACATTACTTTTTAAGAGAAGATATTCAAGCTATGTAAATACAATGATTCCATTAGAATACACTTCATTTATGTGAATGAGCTCTAATTGTGCATGTCTTTTTACATAAGTTATTCATATCACATTCATGGGATGATTCATTATCGTATTGGCATTTGAGGACCTAATCAATTAATATACGGAAGGTTAATGAAGTAGTGTGGATCATTCGATTTTTCTTCGATCAATCAAGAGATTGTTCAATAAACGTATCTTTGATTTACGTTTACTTTTCAACTATGGTTGTTCTATTTTCATGGATATGACAAATACAAAATATTTATCACCGAAAGATTTTGATGCAATATTAAATTTAATTATATTGTATTTATTTAGTAATATTTTCACATTAATAAGGTTAAGTGACTATGTTTCTAGTGTAAGGTTTGATTTTTTTCTCATTCATTTTATTGATATTGAAATACGTTTTTAGTGTAAGGGTTTGAATTTTTTTCTATTCATTTTATTGATATTAAAATATGAAGTTTCCAGGTTTTTGAGAATCATGATCTGAGCATTATCTAATTTTCTTTTTTATAATAGAAATGTAATAAATTTTTATTGTAATAATTTTTATATTGATATTATCATGAGTATATAAATTAAATGGCTGGTAAAATTAGATACGCATCAATTTATGATAAGTATCAAACCACTTATTTATGATAGATCTTATGTTGCTAAAATTAAGCAAATCATAAAAATTATCTAAATTATAACTTTATTCAAATTATTATTGTTTTTGAATCGTGTTGTCATTGATGTCAATGTTGGGCTTTGAAACCTCTTAAAATTTGTTTGGTTTGTATCAATTGAAGCTCCAAATGGTTGAAAACCCTAAAATATCTTGACGCTCTAAATAGACCTGCACTTGTTAAATATTTTTTAGGAAAAAGATTAGTTAATTTACCTCTGTGAACATTGTGAGTTGATGCTCCTCATCATGTTGATTCCAGTCATATATGGCATGTCAAGGGAGCCCTCATGGTTTGGGAGAAATGCTTCTTCGAGGATGAAGCCCCCTTGTTGAGGTCAATATCCCGATAAGCTAGATGATTTGGAATCAATGGAGGACCTTTTGATAAAAAATCAAGTTAAATGTTTAGTGGATAAATTAATTCATTGAAGCCATTTTGTTTGGCTCCAATTCAAAATTAAAATTTGAATTTAATGGTGGGAATTCATAGCCCCAAAATTTGAAAATTTCCCTTCTCGTCTCTATTATGAAACGTCCTTAATGACTATAAAAAAGGAAATTATCCTTTTCAAAAATGCAATGTTCTCAACGGTTATCTGAGGCATCTAGCTCAATAATCCTGCCACTCTTGTGGAACCTTGAACATCTTTTGAAAACGTGATATGCCTCAAATTTTTAGGGATACAATTTATTTTCTTGGATGAGATTGGTGAGTTTTCTAGCTTCACTATAGGAGGAACATCTTTGTGCAGTAGTTATGGAGCTCACATTGTGATCATTAGCTAACTTTGAGGCATAACCTTGATAAATCTGTCCATTTATAGAAGTGAAGGTTTACCAAAGGGTTTAATTGGACTTTGAATTCTAGAGTTACATTGGTTTCCTTTTTGAGGATATTAAATTAACACATATTTTGTTTACAATATAAATCTGCAATTAAACCATAAAGATTTTTTTAGGCTTGTGATGGTTTATGAGGAAAATTGAGAAACACCAAGACATTTTAACTCAACCCTATGACCTAACAAGTATTTGCACTACGTTGAGGTGAAATTCAAGCAAAAGTTGGGCACATCTCTACGACATTATTTTTGTGGCATCATTATAACTTTATGGCATCAGGTGATTTAACATTTGAGTGAGGACTTCATTTATTGTTGTTTCATCCTAGGTTGTGGGATGATTGATAGAGATTTGATTAGTCAATTGGTGCAATGAAAGAATAACCTTGAGATCGATTGAAATTATGCTCTGATATATGTGCATTTTAATTAAGAAACATATGTTGCTGGCAGAATGAATAAACATTTGTTACATTTGTGTAAATGGTATGCATGGAATGAAATAAATATTTTGTGCTATATTGAAGTTGAATATCTTCATTAAATTTTGGGAAACCTTTTTAAGTAAATAACACAAAGCAGATGAGGCAATCACATCCTTCGACAGAAGGTTTCAGATATGAAACATTCATTACAGGTCCAAGTTTTAGAAGTTCATAATAAAGTTCTTGCACATTTTTCCCACACATTGATGAAGCAGTGAGACTATAATGATGAAGCACAAACATTATAGATTCGTTGAACAATTTTCACCATAAATTGAATAAGGTGTTGGAAATACATTTTCATTAATGGTAATAGGGTGATGGAAACATGGTGTCCATCGATGTCAACAGGTGGTACAAGTGTCAAAGAAGGCCTGAAGAGATCCATTTCAAAGAAGAAGTATAAATGAGCAACATGGATGAGAGTGGTGCATCAAATTTGGAACATGTGTTGGTGCAACAAATTCCCTCAAACACAAGTCGAACCCACTCATATGGAATAAGCTCAGAAATATCTTTCCAGTCATATGTGAATGTCCAAAAATGACCTTTTGGATCAAACGATAGAACCAATCAAAGCTTGCTGACCTCAAGTCAAAGATAGTGGAGATAAGAGGTGGCTGGATGAGCTTTGGCACATAGCCAAAGCTAGCAGAAGTACTAAGCCTGGAAACAAGGTTGGCAGAGCAGCTATATAGATCTTTGGGTTGATATGGATGGACAACACAATAGCAGGGAGTGTTTTATTATCTCAGCTAGAGCCCACCCAGTCGATGTACCCCACTGGTATGGTTATGGCACACAAGTTTAAGTGTTGGGATGCAAAGAGAGGAAAGACGCAAAAGTGGTCACATCATCCTGACAAACTTACCCCAATGGGTGCACCCAAGAGTATTACAAAGGGAACACAAGTAGAAGCACTAGAATATGGTTGGAGTAGGACACGACAGTAGAGTGTCGTCTAATAAAGAACCAAGTGGAAAGACCCCACTCTGACAATTCAGCCCGCTGAGGGCTAGCCTGAAGATGCATCCCGAAGGGATGACAAAGAGGCAACACAAAGGAGAGTCATCCCGATGGAAACCTATGAAAAATCAAAGAAAATGGTTGGGAAACCTTGAAAAAATAAAAAAAGATTTGCTCGTAAAATAGGTCTCTATGGCCCCCTTTCTCTCTCCTCCGACAATACAAGTGGCATCATGTAATTGGCCCAGATCACAAAAGTGATGATGTCAACATAGGCCAATGAGGGGTGGACACGTGGTAGTCATATTTGGAATTTTTGGGCATCCAAAAGGCCCATTTCTCAGTGACCCATTGTAACAGCCCTAGTAAAAATTCATGTAAAAATATATAAAACCACGAGCATGAGACACGTATTCTAAGTTGAATGGTGGGAAAAATATCCTAGTGGATGTTCATTTCAGTTATTATGGCTAAAGGAATTTGGAAAAGGCAAAGGAAAAAGCCTTGGAAATGCGTGAGTCATTTATTGACATTTTATTTATGAAAATAATGGAAATTAGGAGAAAAGGGAGGTGAAAGGTCACAGGTTTCATGTGAGGAGGAAAATGAAGGAAAATAATGGAAAATGAACAAAATAGAGGCCTCATTGATAAAAATGTGTCTGAGGATCAGTTCATAGACCTTTTTTCAATTCAGTTTTTGAGCTCTCTCATTATTCTCTCTCTCTCTCTCTCACTCACTCTTGGACACTTAGAATTTTCTTGGAGAACTTTGGCATTGTATCAAGGAAGGAAAAGAATGTAAGAGAAAGGAAGTAGTGAGCAAGGAAGAGCAAGATCAAGTAGATATAGCAAGATTTTTTACGGGTATCGATTTTCATGTATGTTTTCCTTGCTATATTTGGAATGCATGATATTGCATATGGTTCTTTTATTATTATGGCATGGGTTTTGCTAGGTGTGACAGTGTTTCGCCCTAGCCTTTCCATTTCTAGATATCCATGGTGTAATGGGGTTCTCATGTTTTGATTGGACTAGATTTCCCGATGGATTCGAAGCTGAGTGAGGTGGATCTCCTAAAGAAAGAGAAAATGGCCTAGTGATCTCTGAACCAGACTATAGATTGTGGTAAAGCCACTAGCCTAGTGACCCCTAAACCTGACTGTCAGTTGGAGTAAAGCCAGGCATTTTGTGCCTCAGCGGACCTAGGAATCCTCGACCGATTAATGGAGGGATATATGGTAAAGCCTATTAGTGGTTGTCATTGATTAGGCCTGGGAATCCTTACTAGTGAATGGCAATATATATGATAAAGACTAGAGGGTAGAGTCTCGATTTAGGGACTAATGATCCCTAGATCAGACTATGGATTGTGGTAAAGCCTGAGAGACTAGGATATAGGAAAATTCTTGACGATGTAGGTGTAGAAATATGGTGGCATCCATGCTTGTTTTTGCCTAGTGATATGGTGGAGATCATGGTAAAGTATGTTATTACATGTTTATTTTGTTGGCCCAGTGATTTTGTGTGGATTACGGTAAATCCTAGTTTCTATTGATGAGGGTGAGGTGGTTTAGCCTCAGAATTCCCTGGTTGGTTCTTTTGGTGTGAGTCCCACATTCATGCTTGGAATATGTCATGAGGGTGAGTGGATGAAGAGAGAATTGGCTCATCCATTCTATGGTAAGGTGGAACGTGGTATTCCCATACCGGGTTGGATTTTTTGTTCATTAATAAGAGGTTCTTTCTTGGTATCTTATGTGTAAATGTATTAGTTTATATGTGAATTCTATGGCTAATGTATCCTTCATATTGTTTCTTGTTATTATACTAGTTATAAGCATGTATTATGATAGTGATGATGTATGGCTCTCCTTATGTTTTGATTGGTAAATGAATGGATAATGTATCTATGACCTAATATATGATAATACAACTAATGATATAACGGAAAAGTGCTTCTTAGTGATTCTAAGATAAATATGAGACCCTTATACTTAGATCTATTGTTTACTCCTATAGATTACATATTTGTGATATGTTTGACGAAATTTCTATCATGGTTACTAGGGGTCTAGTCAAGCCCTTGTTCAAGTAATTGCATTTCTATTATGAATCACTATTATCTGTCTATTCTAAAGGTGCCATTTAGCTCTAGACCTGAAAAAGTGGCTCAAATCCCAGGGACATAGGCATGACACTGGGCAGAAAAATCCCTGGATGCTGGTATACCATGTTGTGGGAGCATTTAGAGCACACATGCATGCCCATATCATGGGATCGTTTGGGATTTTATTGGTCTAAAACCTTAGTTGCTCTTAAGGGCTGGCTCCTTGAGTGGTTAGAATGCTTCTTGGGAGATTTGTTGCTAATGTGGAAGGTATTTGTAGTGTGTTTATGTCAATTCCTCTTCCTTAAGGTCACCTAGGTGGTTGAATCCCATCATAGTAGCCTCTCGTCACATGTTTACCCCAATTGGCCAGTTACTTGGGTAGATGTGGGAGGGGGGTGTTACAGAGTGGTATTAGAGCATGGTTCACCCTTCAGACTGGATGGACAATTTGTTGGTCATGCATTCATGTCAGTTTCATATGTGTTGCTTATGCTTGTAGTCCATGTGCTTATTTCAGTTGCATGATGTTAATCATGGTTTTAGTGATGTCACTATGTGAAGGTTGATGGTGTTGTTATGGAATGTGTCATCATGAGTCTATTGGTGTATATGAATTTGTTATGCATGCCAGTCTCTATATGTTGTTATGCATGCATTGTCATGGTGAAGGTTTTTATGCATAAGGTCATTGTATGCAATTAGGTCATCATGATGTTATTGGTATGTTATGATGCTAATGAGTTGGTTGAGATAAAGCATGAGATGCAAATCATTAGAGTGAAGTTGCAACAATGGACTTTGGGGTAAGAGCATGTTGTTATAAAGGTTTGTATGTTGTACATGCAGGTATGTATGTTAAGGATTGTTATATGCATTATGGTTATGTGTATGCCTTTCATTCTATTGATTTTATGGTAACATACATGAAAGATGCTAGTTGATTGGTGTAGTCATATCTACACATGTTGCATAGTCATGCATGGTAGTAAATTGTAGTTGTTTTATGTTAGTTAGCATGGTGATTAGGGTTATTACATTAAGATCTTGATGTTATATGTATCATACTAATTTGAATTGGTCTATGCGGATGGTTAGGGTTATGTCATTCGAGTATGAGTTAATATGTTGTGATATTATGTCATACTAATCTAGACTAACTGTGTATATGTGATTATTATGTTTGAATGATAATCCTTAATGAGTTTATATGTGAACATGTTAGCTAGCTATGGTTATTGATGTCATGAACTTATCTATGTTTGAGTTTATATGTTTTTAAGTTATATCTTACTAATCTAACTTGATTGTGCAGACAAGATAGCCTCCCTTGAGATACATTAAGGTATAAGTTTGATTATATCGCATATTTGGTGCTTGACTAATTGATTATGTCGTCTATTTGGTGTTTGAGTGTTTGGTGTCTATTATGTCATCTTGTTGATTAATCTAACATGTTACATTTATAGTTTGTTAAAATGCTTGATTAATTGCATGATATGAGTATGGGTTTGTAAGATTGCATGAAGAAATGATCTTGTTGTAAGATAGTTGTACTAACACATATGTGTTGAGACAGTTGATATGTACTTGAGTATAAGTAGGTGATAGTTGTAGAATTATGTCTAATGACTATGAGTTGACTATGTGTTATGACATGATTGTTAGTCTTGGTAAATGTTGATTTCAAATAAATAGATATGTTGTCTTGATCTTTGGAACATTTGGTTTCCATGTGTGAGTAGCTGCAGGGTAACATGCTTGGTATTAGCATGACACGGTAATAGTTGATGTGTTTATATAACTAACAGTTGGGTGATGTGACAGTACATAGTAAGACTTGATTGCAAAAAGGTAAGATATCTGGTATATGGTTATATTTACTTATTAACTGACAGTTATGTGTTTATGGTAGTATGATGCAGGGATTGCATGGCCAAGAAAATACCATGAGATTCTCCAGAAGGTTCAAGTTGAGCTTTCCCTTGGAAGAACTTGGAACCATGCAGATTGAGTCATGGTGTCTATTGTTAGTCTTGTGCTTTTGGTATTTTGTAATTTGTTGAGCTTGATTTGCAGTTTTGTTTATGTCTGCTACAAGGCCTATCCACTTTGTTTGTGGTGTCGTATTGTTATTGATTTTCATGGTTTTTTCTTGTTTGTTTCTTGTCTTGACTTTTATGTTTTGAGTCTTGGGAATTGGTTGGGAAAGAGGAAAGTTAATGGAGTTCGGGGAGAGTTGTGTGGAACCCAAGTAGTAATGAAAGACTTAGATGAGGCTAGTGCATGTGTAACAACAACTAAAGGTAAGAGTATGACAATCAACTAAGTTAGTTTGGTCCATTACTATAAATGGATGGTGGCAGGAAAATCATGAGAAAGCTAACAAGAAAGGTAAAGTGAATGGATATGAGGCATCAGATTCCTTGGCTATGTTGGGAAAGATTTTTCTCAATGTTGTGCACATTGTGCATGGATAAAGAGAGTTCTCTTTGTTAGGGTCCTATAGTTAATAAGATCTCAAGGTAATTGAGTATTATATCTTAGGAATCTTATTTTGTAAATACTTGTCAATCTACCAATGATTTCCAAATAAAAGAAAAAATAGAATAAAAAATGAAAAGAAGGTATAAATTGTTGGGCATGGAATCCCCCCAAGGCATGTTTTTGGGCTCAAAGCCCATGCTTTGATCGAATTTTGTTGTAAAGCTCCGCGAGTTGCGGGCGCAGGGTGTGAAAAGTATGATAGATTCACACGGTTGTTTGCCCTAGTTTTGTAATGTAATGTCGGTTGGATAGATATACCCATGGTCTGCAGACAATGGGATTATGTAAATAGAGTGAGGCTCTAAGTGTAAAGATAATGGTAGATAGAAATAACAAGTCTAAGTGATTAAGTCACTAGTGTAAAGTGTGTCTTTGGGTCGTTGAGTAGTAGAAGGCTCTGCAGCTGAGTGCGCAGAGGCCTAGTAGTCCGCAGCTAAGTGCACAGGGTGGAGTTGAGTCTATAACCGAGGAAGGAATTAATAAAGAGAAGTTTTATCATAATTCTATGTATCTATTCTTGGGTTAATGCATGTTTGATATAATTTGCAAATATATTGTTTATTTACTGCTCGCACCTGTATGAATGGTTTATGTTGTTAAGTATAACTTAAAGCATGCAAGTAGGCTAAGATAATCAACTAACATTGGAATATCAATAAAGTCTTGGGTAATAATGCAAAAGTGTAGTGTTAAACCCTGTATAGGGTTGCGCTTAGGCAGTATATCAGGCCGTGATTTATGGGAAAGTGTCTGAAGCAACCTACGCACAGGGTCAAATGGCGGACCACTTGAACTCATTAGACATCTCTAGGGTGTGGAAACCTAGTTCTAGCACCCTCCTACACTACTTCGTGTGAGACCTCAGTCTGGGCTCCACGAACTGTTGCCAAAAGGGCTAGTAGTACCAGGATTTTTTTAGTTAACTTAACTCTGAACCTGGGTCAGGGCCCAATAAGCCAACAAATGGTTCTGTTGCCAAGACAGAGATCTGCATAAGAGATGTCTAATGTCGTATCACTAGAATCCAAAAAAGAAATGAATTGAAGAGTGGTTGGACACGAAGATTCACGAGTTCGCGACGCAGGAAAATAGGAATCCGCGATTATCAAAGGAAGAGTGGTTACATTGCTACTTATATATGGAAATCCATGAAATATTCTTTACATCCTTCCCCTCTGAGTTGTATGAGTGGATCGTGAAGCTAGCAAATAGTCGAGGAAGGTGTTGGCTTGACAAACCTATTGTGTGGACTCCAGAGTTGGTGCGCAGACTGGAAGCATCGAAAGATAAGATCACACACACTATGGACCATTGGCTCAATTGAATTATAGGAGGGTTTATCACCGAGTTTGCGGTACATACTTCAGTCAACTATAGCGAGGCAGAACGATACTTCCTCAAAGGACCGCAAGGTAAGTACGTTAAATCTTTGAACACTTGGATTAAGATGCTACTATGTGAAAAGTCGTTTATGCGAATAAATTGATGTTTGGGGCTATGCGAAGTGGGAGGATTTACAAAACAAAGGTAGCACAGAACTAGAAACTAGCCCCTTGATTTCACCTCTGTGAAAAAGTAAGGAAGAGCTCGTGAAGGTTACACCAAGAAGTGCAATCAGTTTGATAAGGCAACAAATTCTGCGCATACCACTTCCACCTACACCACTACCAGTCTCACTATCTTCACCCCCTTCTTCACCACACCACCTCCACCACCATCACAGTTCAATATCGCAAGTGTGATAAAATTGCCAGTGTTCAAAGTAGTAGGGAATGAAGATCCGGACCAGTTTTGGTTCGTGGTAAGGGTTGTATGGGAAGCACAGGGAGTCATAAATGACAATATAAAGAAAGCAATGCTGGTGAGCACTCTGCAGGATCACACACTGATGTGGTACATTAAGCATCCTATGAAAACCCAAATGCAGGGATCATGGATATTCAAGCTACGCTAAATAGGGAATTTAGCAAGCTGAAATCAGAGACACAGTCGATTATTGGATATAAGGAAATCGCGATGCTTCTATAAGAGACCCCTTGGGAACTAGATCAAAGCCTAAAGGGTATTATTCATGAATCCAACACGACCTTGATGGATGGGCAACATCGCGCATGGTTTGTAGCATCGCTAACACTACATCTAAGGAACGTGTTGTCACAGCAGAAGCTATCCACTCAAGCTGAGGCCTTGAAGATTGCAATGAGACTACACGAGACCCCGATACAAGATCCTATCCTAGGAGTTCAACAGATCCATGCGCAGTTGAAAATTTTGTGTCTTGAGATGCAAAGTTTGAAACAAGACAAGATAGCTCGCCCAAAAGGGCGTGATGATGTATGGTGCGTAAAGTGTAAGGGCTAGGAACATGACAAGGACCATTGTCCAATCTTCATGAACTACCTGGCGGGATGTTAGATCCCTATACTACTAGTGTAACCCCTTATTGTTATTAGTACAACCCCCTTATTATATTGTTGTGCCCATGTAGTCCCCATATTGTTATTATTGTGCCCTTACATTATTATTGTTGTGTCAGCTATGATTATATTATGACCCCTTAGACTCCTATATATAGAAAGGAGGTCTTGCCATTTATATCGTCCAAGAATTGTTCATTTGTGTAATGTAAAGGAGGTTGCCCCCTCGAAGAGGCTTATTTCTAAGGTGTTCATCTATCTTTTCTATCTTTTTGTGAGCTAGTTTCATAACATTTGGTATCAGAGCTTTGGATTCTAGGGTTTCGCTTCTCCAAATAGGTCATCGTGGAATTTTCGCTATAAATTTTTTTCTGCGGAATTTCAGAAGCGAAAAAAAACCGATTTGAGACAAAATCACACTGAACCTTAGGTCCGAATTTCAAAGCTTTTTGCGCAACATTTATGGAGATATGATTTGAGAAATTTGGTCTTTTTGCAAACTCCTGAATTACATTCTAAAAAAGTGACCTTGGGAAAATCATCTTAACTCTCTCTTTAAGAATCAGATTGAAATTTCATAAGAAGATACAGAAAGAGGACAAATTGTAGTCTATTGTGCGTATTTTTCATATCCGAAGGTCAAAACTATGACATGTGGCACATCGTACAAGTTTTCTCTACTGAAACATTATATAATTAGGTCATCTTAGGAGATTGGGCATAACTCTTTCTTGCAGAGTCAAATTCTTATTAGATGCGTGGGGTTAGAAAGAGGACTCAGAGGGCTACTACAGGAGAAAATTTTAGAACTTGGAGATCTAAAAGTATAGAGTTAAAGTCGTTTCAAGATTGAGCTCCTAAAATCAAGAAAAGGCGATATGAGGAAGTTTGATGGAAAGGATCCGGTAAATTGGATACTACAAATGGAGCAATATTTTGATCTACATGAAGTGCAATTGTTACAAAAGGTACGTATTGCATCTTCATTTTTAAAACCAGATCAATTTTTATTGTATAAAGGGCTTTGTTCTCGTAAACCAATTGTTACATGGTCAATTTTAATGGAGGAAATGATAGCACATTATGAGGATACAAACAGAAACACCTTCTTTAGCCAATTGATAAATCTCAAACAAAAGTGTTCAATGGCATAGCACATTGAGGACTTTCAAAAATTCAATAGAAGGGTAAATGATATTCTAGAGAAGAAAAGGGTTGATGTATTCATAGAGACTAAAGGATAACATTCAACATGAATTTTGTCTTTGGGAACCTGATTCATTGGAGAAGGCAGTTTGGTTGGCAAGAAAAACTGAAAGAGAAATTATGGAAACAAGGAGTCCCACCACTCACGACTATAATTATGGAAGTGTTTTTCTCCTGTCTTTCCACAACCGACAAGGTTTACATGACAGCGATTGGAAGAAAAAAGAGAAAAAGGGCTTTGTTACAGTTGTGATAGCAAATACACTAAAGGTCATAAGTGTGCTAAGAATAAATTATTTTACATAGATTATAAAGAGGAGGAAGAAAATGACCAAGAAACATCAAAAGAAGAGGATATACACCATAAGTCAACCTGAGAGAAAGAAGAAATGAATCTGACCATATCTTGTAAAGCATTGGCAAGAATTACCACTCCTCAAACTCACAAGATAGAAGGAGATATCAAGGAGGAAATGGTTCAAGAAGTGGAAGATCACATCGAGAACAAAGAAATGAATCTGAACATATATTGTAATGCATTGAATGGAATTACCACTCGTCAAAATATCAATATAGAAGGACATATCAAGAAGAAAAATGTTCAAGAAGTGAAATATCACATCGAGCATCAAGAAATGAATCCAACCATATGTTGTAATGCATTGGAAGAAATTACGACCCCTCAAACTCTCAAGATAGAAGGAAATATCAAGAAGAAAAAGATTCAAGCAGTGAAAGATCACATCTAGGATCAACAACAAGTTCTCCAGCATTTAAAGGATAACGCCACTTTGGTGCAAAAATCGAATGAAACAACAGGAAAATCAACATCGTAGTGAAAGAAGTTTTGATGTGGGTGATTGGGTATTTTTACAACTACATCTCAAGCAAGCTATTTATGAGAAGGAAATGTTGGCAATACTACATGCACTTAATAAATGGTGACCTTATCTAAAGGGAAGACACTTCAAGGTAAAAATGGATCATGATAGTCTTAAATACTTTTTAGAACAAAGATTATCTTTAGAAGAATAGAAAAAGTGCGTCATAAATATGTTGGATTATGACTTTAAAATCATCTACAAAAAAGAGGAGCAAAATGTTGTTGTAGATGCACTCTCAAGAAAGGATGAGGATGTCGAAGCATTATTTCGTGCTATTTCTATTATCCAACTAGATTGGATAAACGAAGCAAGGGATGAATGGAAGAAGGATGAAGAAGTGTGGCCACTCATTCAAAAGTTGCAGAAGATACCAGTTCAAACAATATTGCCAGAACTTGATGACAAAGGAAAAATCATATTGGAGCTTGCAACAGTCACAGAAACAAGAACCTGACAACTCAAAATAGATCAGTTTCAGAGTATCTCATTAAGTGGAAGAACTTACCCACTGAAGATTCCACATGGGAGAACAAGAATTTTATACAGAAGCATCAAGAACTATTCAAGCATTCGAAATCGATCAATTTTAGAGTATATCATTAAGTGGAAGAACTTCCCTGTTGGAGATTCCACATGGGAGGACAGGAATTTAATACAGAATCATCAAGAACTACTCAAGCATTGAGGACAACACTTTTTGAAGGAGAGGGGCATGTTAGGTCCCTATACTACTAGTGAAACCCCTTATTGTTATTAGTACAACCCCCTTATTATATTGTTGTGCCCATGTAGTCCCCATATTGTTATTATTGTGCCCCATAAAAGCCCAATATTGTTATTATTGTTCCCTTGAATTATTATTGTTATGTCAGCTCTGATTATATTATGACCCCTTAGACTCCTATATAGAAAGGAGGTCTTGTCATTTATATCATCCAAGAATTGTTCATTTGTGTAATGTAAAGGACGTTTCCCCCTCGAAGAGGCTTATTTCTAAGGCGTTCATCTATCTTTTCTATCTTTTTGTGAGGAGGACCAATGCCATTAAGACCAGAGGCACAAGCAGGACCGAGCGTGACGCCTGCATTATGGTGTGTGATTTGTCAAATAGGAGGGAAATATGCTACAGATAACTATCATCTATTACAAAAGTATACAGAAACTTCCCAATACTTGTTCTATGATTTCTGCAGGTCAGTAGGCCATGATGAGCGTACCTGTAGAAGTTATGAACTGATGATGGATTAGACTTCTACCTACAGAGTTCAGTCCGAAACACGAGCCCTCGATCAAAATGTAGGGATGGCGCACACAAGATTTCAAGGGCACAGGCGAGGTCGAGGTGGAATGGGACTAGGAAGAGGTTGCGGAAAACTGATATGTTACAATTGCGGAGGACTGGGGCATTATACCCGCAATTGTACAAATCCAACGAGACCATCAGGCTTATATTGCACCTAGTTTGATCATGAGACAAAGGATTGTCCCACGCTGATAGCGAGGCTATCCAATAAAGTAACACTCCAACCTCCCTTGACTCAGAACCTATAAATGATGAGGGCTAAGCTGCGTGAGGAAGACCCAAATGTAAATATCGTGCTCCGAAGTGGTATCACGACAGGAGATGGCAAAGGAAAGTAGCTCAAAGAAAGTTCATGGGTTCGTAAGGCTCCAACAAAGGAACTAGAATTTGATTTGGAGCACACTAAGGAGACATTCATTGAAGCTAAGAAGAGCTTCACGGAGGCCTCCACTTCAAGTCGTAAAGATAAACTAGAACCAAAAATGGACCCATCAATTCTCACTACCTCTCTGGAGACATGCATGAAGCTACTGCGCGACAGCAAGGGTGTGAAGGGGCTACAAGAACTCATAAATAGATGTGCTGAGACCGCACCAAGAGAACCACACATAGTCTGGAAGCTTGGAAAGCACACAATGTGAACATGAGGATAGAAGAGATTGATCGCACAAATCGAGGAATATGAAATGGATCAAGTGATATTGGTTCTAGGATCGGACACAAACGTCCTACGAAAGAAAACATGGGAGAGCATGGGCAGGCCCACGTTGCAATGGTCTCCTATTCAATTGTGAATGGTGAACTAGCAAAAGATCCTACCTATGGGAAGATTGCAAGGAATAACAGTAGATATTGAAGGTGTGAGCGCACTTGCAGATTTCGAAGTGATAGAGATTGTTGATGACAGTAATCCCTATCCCGCGCTACTCGGAATAGATTGGGCCATTAACATGAATGGAGTGATAAATCTAAAGAAGCGCAAGATGATTTTTGAGAAAAGGTCACTACACATAGTGGTACCTTTAGACCCTATGGAAGGATCGTGCTACATGGAGCCGGTGTGTGACTACAACAACGACGATGATCTGCACAGTATCTACAAGATAACTGCATGGGAACAGGACTAGGTGAATCAAACAACGGATGGTAGACTCTTGTGGGAGCGCAAAAGCTCCTGCACCTCAGATTCGGACAAGGAAATAGAACAATGGTAGAACTGGTTACACAAGGTAACCACACTCAACTGTAAGATGATGATAAGGTCACTGCGTTGTATGGCAACAGAGGTAAGAAATCTGCCTATGTATGATGGGTTGACAGAGGTGGATGATTTCTTGAACAAATTTGAAAGAGAAGTGCCAAAACAACAACAATTCGATGCTCTGAAATGGGTACTGCGCACTATGCCCACAAGGTGGTGGAGTACGCAGCAGCAAGATTTTGAGGACTAGTGTGAATGCATAAGAATGATGTGCCTATGATTTGGGAAGCCTCAGATGCAGATGAAAGCCAGGTATGATGGTCGAAATAGCTTGCGCACCCACCTGTCCAAATGGGTACAGGAGTATGTTGTGCAACCTGCAGGAAGGCACACTGTCTGCATGGTAGGAAACACGATCAGTGAGCAGGAACAGGCAAGGCAATGGAGTGAACGATGACTAGGAAGTATGGTAAGACCAAGCATACAGAAACATATTCACATAGAATCTTTTGACAAAGTATGTGAAGCATTAAACACATTCCACCATGTGAAGTGAACTAAGTGGGACCTGCACATAACAATAGTCCTATGGGCTTATAGGACCATGTGCAAAACTCTGACCGCGTGGCACTTCTGAAGCTGAAGTAAGAAGTAGAAGTTGTAATCCCTATGGAGCATGCAAAGCCTAGTCCGCGCATAGCAGCATGCATAGATACGATGGTTTGAAAATCCTAGAAAGAAGCAATCACACATCTGCAAGAAACAAAATGCATGGGACTTGAGGAAGAAATCCAACAGGGAAACCTTAGACTCCAAGATCTTGAAGAAGACAGGGTATGGTTAAGAAATAAAGTGCATTGGTGGATGTGAAAGTCAAGAAGCTGGAGGATGAGATAAAGGAATAATTTCTCACCGAAAAGACTAGGATGGTAAGGCAAGGTGTGTACGATCATATTGACAAGTTTGAGAACTATCATCATGAATTGATTAGTCTGATGCCTTGGTTTGGACCACATATTGCTAAGTATAGTGACCAGGGTAGCGCGTTGCAAATGGTGAAGTATACGATGCAGACCATAACAATAAAAGGTATGGATTCTCCAGTAACCATGATGGAGGACAGGATGGAACTCCACACGGGTGGTACGACCACCTAACTAGCCAAGGGAAGGATGGTCTTAGCGCTCCAGGTAGTTGGAAGGGAGCGCGGGACTATAAAATATTCTGCCTAGGGGTTGTGCGATGTTGAAGATGGGTGCAAAAGGAGAGAGGTACAAGGTCTATGACTGCGCATAGGGGTCTGTGCGGCCATGTGTGTTGGCCAGAAAGTGATTGTTGAAGTCACTATTCACAATGGGATGCTCAACTTGAGGCCAAATGGAGTGGGTGAAAGACACTTAAGACAATTTATGGGAAAGATTTGGGAAAATATGCCTTCAAGAAAGCATCAATGAACTGGAATTGCACGGAGCAGTCAAATTCGAATTCAAAAAGTGTTATAAAATACAAAGGGATGCCCATCAAACAACACTTGTCATTTGTGAATTGAGGGATTGAGCAAAGCCCTAAGTATTGTGGGCCGAGCATTGATTAAGCCCCTGAACTCATGAGTGATAGGTTGCTCAACAACTACAATGATGCCAACTAAGGATGGTATGGGGATAGCATAAGTGACTGCTGAGGAGGTCGCGCAAGCTCTAACTGTGGGGGATGATCTAGAAGGTCCCGAGATTATGGCAGAAATCCTGAAATCAACGTGCATGTTAAGACCCAAGAAGGATAAGCAAGGAATGGCTCCTGCATGTCCCCACGAAACCCGCTTTGCAGCAAACTATCGATGGAGGAGAAAGGGAAAGTTGTCACTATAGAAATAGACGAAGAAGAATAAGATTTGCAGGATCTTACCATCATAGAAGAAGAAGACAAAGGAATGGAGGTGGATACTCAACCTATGCACTCTGCAACAAAACTGCCCACCTATGTCCCCCCACGGAAAGGGAAGGCCAAAGTGTCCAAGGACCTAGATGAGACCAAGAGTTCACTCTAGACCCCGATCCTCCCAGATGGCATTATGTTTGAAGGCACGCACCTAGGCTATGTGCCGACCATGAAATTTGAAGATTGGGACCTCGTTGACTATAAGAAGTTCCCTCACCTTGAGACTAGAAACCTCATGAAGCAGAACACCGCGGGGGTGGTAACAACATTGGAGCCACAAAAGTGGTTCCGCGGAGTGGAAAAAGTTGAGCTGGTGAACCTACTATGGGTGCCGCATTTCCACTACACCCCAATAACCATTTTTGTGCATGATGGGTATTTATGGTTGGAGGAGCCCATCCCCATTAGGCAGGCCTGATTCATCGCGTGTCCCGGCTTCCATATGAAGGAAAGGACCCTGCAACCATATCGGAAGGAAAGGGTAGTGATTTGGCCATCACGGAGGCCATAAAGATGAAGTACAAGCTAGAAAAGAATAAGAGGGGCTACGCCATCTCCAACATCAAGGAAAAATCAGTACGCATGGCAACCCAAATCTTGGAAGGAAAAGTTATGCGGAAGTGTCACACAGATGAGGTACCTGTGCCAGTGATTACACTAGTCAAGGAAGCAAAAATAATAGAAGGAAGCGTGAACCTATGAACTGCGGCCACACAGGTGAAGCGCCAACACCCAACAGAATGGGTAGGATTGCAGAAGAAGGTCAAGGCTTCGAAATTTTCGATTGATCCAATCACCCGCACCTAGGGTAATCTACACGACATCGGTGAGACGTTGCACAATGTCACAAATGAGACTCTTTAGGATTTCATGCAGGAGCACCAGACTATGTTGGGGGCCCTCTGAGTGCAATTGTAGGACTTACAGGCATGCCCCCCTCAGGTTCGTACCCTTTCAACCAACCTTGCAGTTGGATCCATGGCAGCAGAGCAGATGTTGCACGTGCGGATGATGAACACAATAGTGTTTCCGGAAAGGGGCTTTAGTGACATCAAATGGGACTGGTAGGTTTTTAGTTAGCACGATGAAAGGTCTCAGTGTTAATATAGCTACCCTTTTTCATGAGAAATTATATCTATTACATGATGGGATAATAGTAAATCTACGCACTAGGGAGAGTCGCGCACTCCAAGTCCTTAGTGAGCAGAATATAAATATGGAACAACTCAGCTTGCAGCATGATGAATTAGTGTGACAAAATCAACAACTAGTGCAGGTGATAGGTGACGCTTGCTGAAGTTTCTTAGAACTGGCCACCCCAGCAGATCTACCAGCGAAGGTGTGTATCCATAGACTCACAGTAGGATTCCACAAGGTGAGGGAAGGAACGATCAAGGTTTAGCTGGAGTTGAATCTTCAGATCGCCAAACTGCGGTTAAAGGCGTAGCCATCCTCTCCCTGTGAAGTCAGAGAACATCGTGCTAGCGCTATCATAGTGGGATTGGAGGGAATTAGAGGTGTAGTGCGAGACTGCACCAACATGTTGGAAGAATCACTTGAGGTCCTCACAACTCTGCAAGAGGACCCCAACATTCAGTTCCTAGAGACAGAGGCGCGAGAACTCCAACATCCAGTGCTTAGAGACAGTGTCCAAGGAACTGTGCAGATAGCGGTCCTCACCCTGTAGCTTGCGAGGATGAAGCAGGCTAAAGCACTGAAGGAGCAAGTGGATGCGACATGACATAAAGAGGCAGTCCTAAAAGTGCGCATCCAGACTTGGCACGATGAGGCCTTCACCATCACGGTAGACATCGAAGGCAAGCACGCGAACATACATGGGATGCAAACATTGATGCAAAGAAGCACCCTAGAAACAGAGGTCTCGGAATATCGTATGCAACAGATCTAGCAAGCAATAGCTCAGTGCGATGTTGACGTCTGCGCAATTTGAGAACAGTTGGAGGGACTCCTTGCAAAGATCACCGCACTGATAGAGTGACTCAAGGGCAAGTCACAATGTTTGTGTTGGGGACCTGTTGGGCATGGAATCCCCCCAAGGCATGTTTTCGAGCTCAAAGCCCAAGTTTTGACCAACTTTTGTTGTAAAGCTCCATGAATTGTGGGCACGGGGTGTGAAAATTATGATAGAGTCATAGGTTTGTCCACCCTAGTTTTGTAATGTAATGTCGGCTGGATAGACCTACCCATGGTTTGCGGACCATGGGATTATATAAATAGAGTGAGGCTCTAAGTGTAAAGATAATGCTATAGAAGAATAACAAGTCTAAGTGATTGAGTCGCAAGTGTAAAGTGTGCCTTTGGTTCGTAGAGTGGGAGAAGGCTCTGGAGCTGATTGTGTAGAGGCCTAGTAGTCAGCAACTGAGTGCGCAGGGTGGAGTTGAGTCTATAACCAAGGAAGGAATTAATAAAGAGAAGTTTTATCATAACTTTGTGTATATGTTCTCGGGTTAATACATATTTGATATAATTTGTGAATATACTATTTATATACTGCCCACACCTGTATGAATGGTTTATGTTGTTATGTATAACTTAAAGCATGCAAGTAGGCTAAGATAATCAACTAACATTGGAATATCAATAAAGTCTTGGATAATAACGTAGAAGTGCATCGTTCAGCCCTGGGTAGGGCTGCACGTAGGTAATATATTGGGTCGTGAGGTACGGGAAAGTGCACGAAGCAACCTGTGCATAGGGTCATACCGTGGACCAGTTGAACTCATCAGACATCTATAGGGTGCATAAACCTGGTTCTAGCACTCTCCCATACTACTTTGAGTGAGATCTCAGTTTGCGTACCACGGAATGTTACCGAAAGGGCCAATAGTACCGGGATTTGTTTGGCTAACTTAACTCTGAACCTAGGTCAGGCCCTAATAAGCCAACATGAATAAGAAAAAGAGAAAAAACAAGAATATTGAAAAAGAAAAGAATATTGAACACCCCAAGAAGAAAGAAAAAAAAAAAAAATGAATAATATTGAAAGTGTTACAAGTCTAAATGCCACTACTCATAGATAGTTTTTCTTCATTATTAAAAAATAAAGGTTGCACGCAGCTTGTTCAAAATGCCACAATCACTAGCTTTTGGTTTAATCATATAGTGTAATCATGATTAAACTCCTTTCAATTTTTGTAAATTAGGTTAGTCAAAAAATATTTACCCAACTATTTAATCTAGGTAAATCAGTAGTTACATCGAAAATGACATTAATTCAACTATTTAATCTGAAACAATAGGAAAAATAAGGGACAGGTTAGATATTTTTTCATTCTATATAAAAGAAAATAAAGTGGGTCTTCTAGTCTAAGTGCACCCTTTTGAAGAATAAAATGTGCTAGTTTAGTCATGGGTAGGTCAGTTAGTTGGTTTTGTAAATATATTCCTATGTGATTTTTATCCTAAGTTTTGATCATAGGGTGAAAAGGTCAAAATGTAAGCCTTGGGATAAAGTGCTTTTCATGTTTTGTTTATAATCCTTATCCTAAGTTCAAAAAGAAAAAGTGAAAAGTGCATGCTGACAAAGATCCTTTGTCATTTTCGGTTAAAGGACGACGTTGTTGAAGCATCGGGATCCGCTCCCGCTCCTCATCCATGACCCTCATTCGCCTTCAGGCCCCCTCTCCATCCTGCCTTTACTAGGGGGGGTCTGAAAAGATGGTTTCTCCCATCAGACCCCATACTAATGTGGTAGCACCTCACAATTTTGCACCCCCACTTGCCAAAACCGCATACCACTTGCTACCCCCTCTGAAACCACCGTCCCCTCACTCGCTTCACCCTGCCCCACCATGACTTTCTCCGCCATTCTCCTCCTGCCACGTTGCATAACTGTTATCCAATTGAATGCATTCGCGGAAAAAGACCATTCAACATTAAATTTCATTTCCCAGGTAGCAGTTCAAATTTAATGGTCCCACGCCACCTCTAATGGTTTTCACTTCTCTCCCTTTAAAAATCCTTCCCAGGCATCTCTGCTATCCTTTTCAATGGTAATTCTTAGTTATTCACAGTTTGACATAGTGATTGCCTTTCACACCAGTCTCTTGACTTGAAATAGATCTGAGTTGTCCGTTTTTATTCTATTTCCTTGACAGTTCGTTCAACCTCAGCCGATTCCCGATAATCCATCCTTTCTCTTAATGTTATTTTCAAATTGTTACAGTCATGCCTTCGAAAACCAAAAACCAAGACAAACATGTTAATCCTTTTATTCCCCCTTCTGTAGACTTAGATCATACCCCTCTAGATGACAGGGATTACAGGATTAATGGAGCCTAATGTGACAATGATTTTCTTGAATTATATTGCTGGTTAGAAGCCAAATATGTAGATAAGATCGATGAAATTAGGCTCTGGGAGTCCAACCTTCCCCATTACATTTTCCCCTTAATATTCCAAACCCCTGAGTTTACCAGAATGTGTTAGGCATGCTATGTTCGTGCCCAAAGAGCTATCATGACCACTTTAAGTGAGATTCTCTTCAAAATTACCACCCATTCGATTGACCAAATGATGTTGGCTCCCATTGTGGAAAATAATACTCCTTTCTCCTTAGAAGCCCTTACTTGACTTTATCAAAAACTAGATTTTGTTAGGTGTGGAGCCTAATTATCTTATGTATTCAAAGGTATCGCCACATTGGACCCCAGTTCGAAATGGGGTGGCAACGCTGCCCGTAAAATATTCATTGCAGGGGGGGTCCGGGGGGGGCGGTTGTGACTTTTAGAGAGCCCCCCCTGGTGAGGGGTTTCGGGGGAAACATCCCCAAAGCTAAGAATAGATGTAAAATTGCCTTGTAAAAGTATAGTAATTTCTAGTCAATCTGGGCCATTCATTAGGTGAAAATCTGACAGTAGAAGTTATGTTTAATTTAGGGTTTTTTGCCCTAGAAGGCAACCCTCACTATATATGAGGGAATTGTATTGCGTCTATGTATATCTTTATTCTGGTGAGAAAGAGAGAGGAGAGTGACATCAAAGAGAGTGTTACAATGGATCTGCTATAGGTTGTATCTCTTCAGTTTGCTAGATAATATAAAAGGAAGGACTAGCTGTTTCTCTATGGATGTAACCCAAACTGGGTGAACCACGTATATCTATGTCTCTCTTGTTTTATGCATTTTCGGTGTTTATATTTCTGCAATATTTTATGTGTTCCATTTCTTTGTAATATATAATTTTCTAATAATTGGTATCAGAGCTGAAGGTCTATTTGGTTGATAAACTCGCAGGAAATAAGGGTTCCTCGTTCGAGTGGGAGCAATGGCGAAAGATGGTAAGTTTAGGGTTGAGAAATTTAACAGCCAAAACTTCTCGCTATGGAAGATGGAGATGGAATATTATCTGTATCAGAAAGATCTATACCTACCATTGGGCGAAAAAACAAAGATGCCGATGGGTATGATTAATGAAGAATGGAACCTTCTCGATAGAAAGGCACTCGGAACAGTACGGTTGTGCCTTGCAGCATCGGTCGCCTTCAACATTTTGAAGGAAAGAATAACAGAGGGTTTGATTAAGGCATTAGAGAAACTATATGAAAAACCCTCAGCCTCAAACAAGGTATTTCTTATGAAACGGTTATTTAATATGAAGATGTCGGAAGGTGGATCTATTGCAGACCATTTAAATGATTTTAATACTGTTACAAGATAGTTATGTTATGTAGGGGTAAACTATGATGATGAAGTTAGAGCTCTATTATTTATGTGCTCATTACTAGAAATTTGGAATGGTTTAGTAATGGCCATTAGTAACTCTATTTCTGAATCTAGTACTTTAAAGTTTGATGATGTTGTCAGTGCTATCCTTAGCAAGGAAATGCGATGGAAAAGCTCCGGAGAGACATCGGGTAATGCTTTGAGTGCAGAGTCTAGGGGAATAAAAATGGAAAGAGGAAAGAGCTCAGGATATCGCAGTAAATCAAGGAAAGGCAGATCCAAGTCCAAATCGGGGATAGTGTGCTGGAAATGCGGAAAGAAAGGACACCTAAAGAAAGACCGTAGATCTCGGAAGGGAAAAGAAGGAGATTCACAGCAAGAAAACAATCATGAAGCAAATGTGACAGGTGAGGTGTTACAAGATGCTTTGATTCTTTCTTTCGAAAATATTACTGATTCCTGGGTGGTAGATTCAGGGGCCTCATTCCATGCCACACCTGATAAGAAATACTTTCATGACTATGTTCAAGGAGATTTTGGACAAGTTCATCTGGGTGATGATAAACCTTGTAAAATTGTTGGAATGGATAAGGTTCTTGTAAAACAGCAGAATGGAAACCAATGGCAACTAAAGGAGGTAAGGCATGTTCTAGATCTAAAGAAAAATCTGATTTCAACAGGGCAGTTAGGCAGTGAAGGCTATGTGACAACTTTCATAGATAAAGCTTGGAAGGTCACCAAAGGAGCCCTGGTAATAGCAAAAGGCGAAAAGGTTGGTACATTGTATTTATGCAATGGTATTTTTAACTCTGTTAATGCTTTAACTTCCAAAGGAGCAGACGCATTATTATGGCATCATAGGCTCAGACACATGAGTGAAAAGGGGATGAAGATTCTTCACTCAAAGAATTTGTTGCTGAATTTGAAGAATGTTGATTTGGACTTCTGTGAGAATTGAATTTATGGAAAACAGAAGAGAGTCAGATTTCTCAAAGTTGGGAAAGAAAAGAAGAGCGAAAAAATAGAGCTTGTCCATACAGATGTATAGGGACCTGCTCAGGTATCATCTCTCGATGGCTCTCATTGTTATGTTACTTTTATTGATGATGCAACTAGAAAAACTTGGATTTATTGTATTAAGAATGAATCTGATGTATTTGATACTTTGAAGAAATGGAAAGCTCTGGTTGAGATTAAGATAGGAAAGGAATTGAAGTGTCTTAGATCAGACAATGGAGGTGAATATTGCAGCAAAGAGTTTGATAGGTATTGTTCATAGCATGGAATTCGTAGAGAGAAGACAGTTCCAAGAACACCACAAGAAAATGATGTGTCAGAAAGGATGAACAGAACAATCATGGAGCATGCAAGGTGCGTAAGATTGCATGCATGATTTCCTTTACAATTTTGGGGAGATGCTGTAGATACTGTTGTTTATCTAATAAACAGAGGGCTTTCAATTTCCTTGGATGGTGGTGTTCCAGTGGAAGCATGGACAGGGAAAAAGGTAAACTACTCTTTTTTAAAGCCTTTTGGTTGTGAGGCCTTTGTCCATATTGATAAAGAAAATAGAACAAAGCTTGAGGCAAAGTCAAAGAAATGTACCTTTATTGAATTTGGTGTTAATAATTTTGGTTATTGCTTATATGATTATGAAAATCACAAAATCATTAGGAGCAGAGATGTAATATTTGATGAAAAGGTCTTGTATAAGAATCAATTGCAGGAAAAGAAAAAGGAAAAAGAAAACAAGGAATACATAGTTCTTGATGAGATCATTAAAAAAGTAAAGGTGCCTGAAAATAATAATAATCAACAACCACAACAACAGCAACCACCACAACAGCAACAGGCACCCCAAACACCTGAAAGTGGTGTTAGAAGATCTACCAGGATAAGTAGACCCCCTGAACGATACTCTCCTTCATTAAAATATTTATTGTTGACTGATTCTGGTGAACCTGAATGTTATGAAGAAGCAATGTAGGTTGAAAGGAGGAAGAAGTGGCAGTTAGCCATGGAAGAAGAGATGGACTCCTTAATGCATAACTAGACTTGGGACTTAGTCAGGTTGCCTGCAGGTAAAACTACATTGCAGAATAAATGGGTTTATAGGCTGAAGGAAGAAGATGGAGGAAAACAGAGGTACAAAGCTAGACTTGTGGTGAAGAGGTTTGCACAGAAGAAAGGTATTGATTTTGATGAAATATTTTCTCCTATTGTTAAAATGACTTCAATCAAAACCATTCTAAGTCCAGTAGCAGCTGAAGATTTGCATCTTGAGAAATTAGATGTAAAGACAACCTTTCTCCATGGGGATTTGGAGGAAGAGATATATATGCAGCGGCCACAAGGATATGAGGTAAAAGGGAAGGAGAAACTAGTGTGCAGGTTGAAGAAGAACTTGTATGGCTTAAAACAGGCTCCAAGGCAGTGGTATTTAAAATTTGACAAGTTTATGTCTAAACAAGGTTATACTAGATGTCACTCTAATCATTGTGTTTATCTGAAAAAGCAAAATGATGGAAGCCATATTATATTGTTATTGTATGTAGATGACATGCTTGTTGTAGGGTCTAACATGCATGAAATAAATGTGCTCAAAAGAAAATTGGCAAATTCATTTGCAATGAAGGATTTGGGAGCTGCAGAACAAATCCCTGGAATGCGAATAACTAGAGACAGGAAGAATCGCAAACTAACATTGTCTCAGAATGAGTACATACAAAAGGTGTTGAAAATATTTAATATGCACAATGAAAAACCAGTTAGTACACCTTTTGCTAGCCATTTTAAACTTAGTAAGGAAATGTGCTAAAAAACCCAAGAAGACATGGATTATATGTCTAAAGTGTTGGACACAGATTGTTATTGATGTCAATATGGAAATATTCAAGGAAGGAGACAAAGCCAAAGAGAGGAGCACACAGAGCCATCGAAGCCAAGATGAGCCAAGAGGAGCAGAGGTGGTTAAGCGTTATATGAAGTTGCTGGTGAACGCTGGTGAAGGCTGCTACAACTGTTGAACATTGTTGAAACACTTGGAGAAAAGTTACTGAAACACCAATTTCTCCATTGCTGAAACACCAACCTTTTCCACAGCTATTCGACACTTGTGAAAAATTTGTCGATACACCAATTTCGGCGTTGCTGAAACACCAACCATTTCCACGAAGACATTATATTTTCAGCACATCGTAAACATGAGGAAGCTAAAGAAAATGGAGAAGAGAAGTGAGAAGGTTGAGAGAGTGTTGAGGAAGTCAAAGCTCAAGCAAGTGAGGAGGAAGCCATTGAGTAAGCGGAAACGAATGAACAAGGCATGAAATGTACAAAACAGTAAAAACAGAAAACTGTTGTCACTGTTGGAATGGTGAAGAACTAGAGTGTGAGGTAGTAGAAGTAGCAGAGGCTGTAGAGGCAATAGGAGCAGCAGAGGCAGGAGAGCAGGAGTGAGACAATCTCAGCTAAATAGTGTGCAGCAACATACCTATTCATACCAAGGTTGGGTTGGAGCCCAAGAGGTTGGAGCCTCAAGACTGAACTGGACTGAAGTCATTGGGGGTAGGTGCTCCTAAGTACAGAACCACTACAAAACAGAGTTGGTGCTCTGGAGGTTGGAGCCTCACTGAAGTCCAAGTTGGAGCTTGGCAACTATTCACAATCAGATTTATACTTATATTGTATTTATTTCATTGCACTGTTTTGAGTTTTAATAAAAGCATTAATTTCAGCTGTTGATTTTTGTGTTCTATGTATACATACACATATCTATATATGTTGTTGGCAATCACTAGAACAATTAAAAATGAAAATAAAAAATAAAAAATAATAATAATAAGAAATACTAATTCATCCCCCTCTCAGTATTTCCAACAATTGGTATCAGAACAGGCTTCTTCATACTAGCCTAACAGCTTGAAGAAGGATCTGTAGCCATGATGAGAAATAACAAAGCATCAGGAAGACCTCCTTTGTTCGATGGCACTAACTTTGGTTTCTAGAAGAAAAGAATGACCTACTACTTAATGTCCCTTGGACCCGAAGTTTGGCATTTTGTTCAAAATGAATACAAAACGACTACCACTCTTCCAACGGACCAAGACGAGAGGAAAGCCTACATCGCAAATGCAAAGGCCATGATCTCCATCACTAGTGGAATCACTGATTCCGAGTTTACAAAAATCATTCACTGTACATCTGCCAAGTAAATGTGGGGGAAGCTAGTTGGCTTGTACGATGGAGTCTCAAAAGTAAAAAAGGCAAAGCTTCAAACTCACTGAAGATAATTTGAAAGTTTGAGGATGGAGGATGAAGAAGACATTGCAGCATACCTCCTCCGAGTAGCTGAAGTGGTAAATCCCCTTAAGGATTGGATGAAAAAGTTGAAGAAAGTACCATTGTTCAAAAGGTATTAAGGTCTCTTCCAGACAGATTTGACTCCAAAATAAGCGTTATAGAGGAAGCAAAGGATCTATATACCCTCAAAATGGATGAACTCCATGGAATTCTCACTGCCTATGAAATGAGGAAGGGTGGCCCAAGCTCCAAAGATGCAGCATTCAATGCCTCAAAGTCAAAGAAGGGGAAAGAAAGGAATGACTGTAGTGATGAGCCTGATGTGGAATCCGAATTGGCTCAATTTGTATGAAAGCTGAAGAGAGGACCTAAGCTTAAAGGAAAGTATCCTCTTATCTGTTTTAAATGTGTTAAAATAGGTCATTATGCAACAAAATGTCCTCATAAACATGACAGTGATGATGAAGGAAATTCTAAAAGAATGGCACATAAAAAGAAAGGGTTCAACAAGAAAAACTTCTTCTCCAAGCAAGATGAGTTTGATGAGGATGAGTTTATAGTCATCAAAAAGAAATCAGATGAGGAAAGTGATCATGATGAAAGCCAAGAAGCATTATTCATGGCACTCGCAGATGATGATGACTCAGGGTTGGAAGGAAATGTAGATGAACTGTTAATAAGTGCCATTGAAGAAAATGAGAAACTATGAAACAAAATCATTTCTCTCAAAGTGGAAAATGAGGAAATAAGAAGGAGAGAAGATCTCTTGGAGGCAAATCTTAAAGAAAAAGAAGAGACTTGTGAATAACGTGAGGCCGAAATAGTGTCTCTGAGAAAGGAGTTGGAGCAAATTAAAAAGGGCTGTAAAAGCTCTCAAATACTTGAGACTATTCTGAAAAATAAAAAACCTCAGCATGACAAGTCTGGAATAGGTTTCAAAGGAGAATCCTCAAGCACTAAGAATAGTGTGAAAAGCTATGCCGATGCACTTTCCTGCAATCCAAAAGATGAAAAAATATGTTAACAAAAGTTCATCCCAGACCCCAAGAATGAAGAGAGAATTACTCCAAAGAAGAATGTGGAGTCGAATCATGGACACTACAGCAAATACAAAACTGTACTCCGCCAAGGGCCCATCGCAAATCTGAAGAACGAGGGAGGAGTAAATCCCATGAAGGAAATCGACTCAAATCGTGATTGCTTCAACAAGTACAAAACCATCTTTCTTGGACACTACTTTCACTGTAAAAACTTCGGTCATCAAGCCAGACATTGTATGGCTCGTAGAAATGACAAGACAAATCTAAAGGACTGAATAATCAACTCATATGCCCCCAAAAGGAAAGGACAAATCAAAATGTTCAATCCATTTGATCCCTTGACCAAATTTGATTTGATTTTCTCTTTCTACTATAATAATGGACACTATGAACAAGACTTCCCACTCAAAGGAAGAAAGGCGAGTAGCAAGAACCCCAGTATGGACAAATGCGACCTGGCTCTATATGCTCAAAATAATGAAAACTAGTGGTTTGTAGATAGTGGGTGCTCCAGACACATGAAAGGAGACAAAAGGAAGTTTGTCTCACTGAGAAAAAAGGAAGGGAATGTGTCCATTGGAAGCGGATCAGGTAGAATTGTAGGAAAAGGAACAATTACTCTGATCAATGGAAAAGGAAAAGCTCAAGATGCTCTGCTAGTTGACAGACTCAAACACAACCTCCTGAGTGTCAGCCAAATATGTGATCAAGGACATAAGGTTGTCTTCAGCACCAAAGACTGTGAAATAAGGAACTCTGCCTCAGGGAAACTTGTGGCAAAAGGGGTGAGAACACCAGACAACATTTACATACTGAACACATTTCAAGAAAATAAATGCTACGTGAGTCAGATAGATGAGAGTTGGCTGTGGCACAAGCGACTTGGACATACAAGCTTCGAAAATATGATCAATATCAGCAAGATCAAAGTTGTACGAGACAACCAAAGTTATTCAAACCAAATCAGGGAGTATGTGGTCCTTGTCAACATGGAAAGCAGACCAGAACTAGCCACAAGACAAAGGAACACCATACATCGAAGCCCTTGGAGATCATCCATGCTGATGTGTGTGGGCCAACTAGAAATCAAGAACTCCAAGGAGAAAGGTACTTTGTGTTATTTGTGGATGATTATACTAGAATGATGTGGATATATTTCATAAATTATAAATCTGAAACTTTTGAGTGTTTTAAGAATCTAAAAGCCCTTGTAGAAAATGAAAAAAATTCAAAAATTAAGTGCCTTAGAACAGACAGAGGAGGAGAATTCACATCAAACGTGTTTAGTGAGTTCTGTAAAATTCATGGAATTAAAAGAGAATTCTCGGTTGCCAGAACACCTCAGCAAAATGGGGTAGTTGAAAGAAGAAACCGAACAGTCCAAGAAATGGGAAGAACTATGCTATTAACTACAGACTTACAACCTAGATTCTGGAGAGAAGTAGTACGTACAATTGTCTATACACTGAATCGAACTCAATTAAGACCAAATTGTGAAAAAACTCCTTATGAGCTGTGGAACAGAAGACTTGCTTTGGTGAAGTATTTCAAGATTTTTGGAAGAAAGTGCCTCATAAAAATAAATGATGGCTCACCAGGAAAGTTTGATTCTCGGGTTGATGAAGGGATATTTCTTGGATACTCTACACGGAGCAAGGCTTACAAGTGCTACAATTATCGACTGAAGAAAATAGTGGAAAGCATTGATGTAAAGGTTGATGAAGAACTTCCAGTAAAGGAAATTGAAGAACATGAAGATGACTTTCTCCTTGAAGAAGAAGAACCTAAAGAAGAAGAGATAGATGAGGAAGAAGAAGAAGAGAAAAGAGAACCACCTCATACCCCTTCAAAGATGAAATATGTCAAAAGATATCATCCAGAAGAACAGATCATTGGTGATAGAGATGAAGGTGTGCAGACCCGAAGAAGGATAACAACCTCACCCAAGAGAAAAGTCATTTCCCTCCTATCTATGATAGAACCAGAAACATTTGCAGAAGCAAGTAAGGATCCTCATTGGATAAAAGGCATGGAAGAAGAAATGTCCCAAATTGAGAAGAACAAGACATGGGAGTTGGTACCTCGTCCAAAGGACAAAAACATAATATGAACCAAATGGGTGTTCAAAAATAAAATGAATGAGGAAGGACAGGTTATCAGAAACAAGGCAAGACTTGTCT
>APFE030517133.1:39952-50026 GCA_000404065.3 Pinus taeda | reverse complement strand
TTTTCATTTTACTCCACTCAACTTCATCTCACTCCATTTCATCCATTTCATCAATAAAAGTCTTTTTCATGACCATTTCCATTCAGATAGTTATTATCTAACTATCTCTATTCAACCAAGTGGTTGTTGTGCCAGTTTCCGTAGCTGGAATCAGTTTCCACAACTAGAAGCAGTTTCCGCAGCCACCACTCTGTTTTTCAAATTTACAGTCAAGATGTTAGTGCAAGAATCATGAAAATGGAGGTATGACTAAGCATATGCTATGAAGACATGTACATGGAGCATCTACAAACATCAATAAGGAGCAATTGGTTAAGGGCTAATGGACAACAAATGACAAGGATTCCAAGGTATGAGCAAAAAATTCTTTCAAATAGCAATCAAAGGCACAATTTTGCATAGTTATTAAACCTTAAAGCTCACTATATGCAATGATTACGACAATAGCTCCATTATCATTCCACGACCTTACTCCAATGAACCATGCATTTATTCCCTAAACAATCTCATGATTAATTTTCGGGTTTAACTCATAGATGACTGCACTTTCACACTCCACTTGTACTCATGAGATGTGACCTATTTAATTACGACTCCTCGCCACCGTACTTTGCGCAACCATTTCATCAACGTGTAACGTCTCTTACGCAGCCGTTCAGTTCAAAAATTCCGACTCCACTTCACCACCCTACCATTTTGTTAAAGCCACACCTCATTCGCATATGTTTCCACTCCATTTTGTGAACTCACCTCGGCTGCTCATCCTCTGTTTCCACTTATAGTTCCGGAACACTCTCGTTACCTGTATCCATCTTCCATTTTCAGCCACTGTTCTTCCATAAACCTTGCAACCTAACCGTCTTACCTCTGTTAAACCCTCACACGCAGTTGAATTTCAAACAGAGGAAAGGATGGGACGATTACTGAGGGTAGAGCTGGAAGGGCCTAAGTTCTTAGAAGGATACCCTCAAGTAAAAGATTTGTTGAAGAAGGCTAAATGGCTCCGCTTCATACATATATTTAAGGGCCACAATAAGGAAGTAACAAAAGCCTTTGCAAGGTCTTTCAACGACAAGGTGGTGGAGATTGGAGACCTTAAGTTCACGGTCACTGAAGCCTCAATTGCAGCTGCTACAAACTTGCCCCAAGAAGGTGAGCGTTGGTTTAAAAACAAAAGTTTGGACGAGCAGGCATGGAGAATTATATTATGTAACCCAGGTATGGACGTTACTGTATTCACAAAAGGAATTCCTGTTCATGCATTAAAAGAAGAATGGCCCAGTTTACTATTAATCATTCAAAAGTTTATCACTTGTGAAGGCCGATTTGGGGCAATGTACATGTATCATACTAGGCTATTGATGAACTTCTTAGAGAACCAAACTCTTAACTTGCCCTATTTCTTATTGCTGAGTTTGAAAAAGATGAGCACCACAGTCCAAAAGAACATAGGGGACATAGAACCTCATTTATATCATCATAGACTCGTGAGGATTCTAATTGAAGATCAATCGAAGAAAAACAAAGATACTTGGGAACAGTTTCTAGTAAGAAACTATTTTCAAGAGCCGTTTGAGGCACTTGAAAGCAGTACACCAAAGGCACCAAGAAGGAGTAGGAGTAAAGGAAAAAGTGCCATAATCCAAGACTCTCCTATTGGCAAAACTAAAGAAATTGGTCAAAAAGAGAAGGAGGAAAGAACTCAGGACAGAAAACAGAGAAAATTGAAGGGAAAAAGGAACATAGAAGATGTTTACCAATCACCAGAGCCATCTGTAGAGGAAGATTATCAAATGTTATCTGAGAGACTAGTGCATCTTCGAGAGCAAGCTGCCACAACTAAAAAGAAAGAAAAAGGAAAACAAAGCATGGAAGAAGAGAGTACTAGACCACAGTACTTAAGAAGAAGCAACAGACTCAGAGGAAAGTGGAGGGAAACACAAGTAAAAGGACCCCACTTCATCGAATTGGGTGGGGAAACACCCGAGAAACCTCCAGCTGGCCGTAGTCCACCTCATCCTCTGCCAAATATTGGAGCCAGTCCTCCAGATGTTGATGTAAGCCTTTCTCGGCCAGAATTAGAAGACAATCCTCCTCCTCAACAAGACTTTGAAGCCAGCCCAAGGAAAACACCCGAAATAGATCCAAGACAGCAAGAGGTGTATGATTACCTCGAATCCTTAGAGAAGATAGCTGTAGGCCCGAGCACATCATCCACTTTGCCTCACATAACACAAGATGCACAAGTCTAATCCTTGAAACAAGAAGTGTTTGAACTGGAGGTTTTAAAGAGGCATATTAAACAAGAAAATGAAGCATTAAAGGAGCAAAGCAAAGTGGACAAAATCATTCATGATAATACTATGCTACATTTGGGACTATGGCAGAAAAAGAACAAGAAATTAAAGAAAAAGTGCAGAAAGTTGAGCAGGGAATTAATCAATCTCAAATTTAGATGTTTGATAAGGAAACCCAGGATGGTGGTAGCACCAAGAAAGAAGAGAAGAGGACTGGATGTATTAGTAGAGGCTTCCGAATACATAGATTAAAGGGGGATGACTAAAATTTTGGTTGCATGAGGACATGCAACACCTTCACAGTGGGGGTATGTTGAGTCCCAAACTTACATCTTCCCTATATACCTTTTTAGCCTTTTTTTTTCCAGTTACCTGAACCTACAAGCTATTAATCATTGCATATTAGTTTAAAACGAGCATATAAAATGGTTTCCTAACTATGTCTTGTGATTGTTGTTTGATTTAGATTTTTGCTCAGTCAGCTGCGGAATCTTGTCACTTTCCGCAGCCAGCTCAACTTTCTGCAACCTTTTTGTTGAAGTCTATGTTACAGGTGTCTACTGGAGAATCTAGCCACATGGGCAAGCTGCAAATGATGTGGACATGGAACGTGCCCCCTTGGTTCAGCCGAATCGCTCACAGAGGACCGTGGTCAAATCCAGTCAAGCGGTGGTCAACACTAAGAGTTTTGCGGTGGCAGGACTCTATTTTTCATCACGAGGAGAATTGCGTGGCAAGTTCCCAAATCCCAGGAGGCGTGCTAACACCTGTGGGCTACTCCATGAACCAAATCTAACAACCACCCTCCTTGGATTTAATTCTCACGGCTACCATACTGCTAGATTTCCAGACATGGTCATTTACGTGTCTGTTCATTAGCGCAGATCTTAGGAATTAGTTGTGTCATTTCCTGTTATAAATAAAGCATCCTCGTATGCATATAGACTAGTTTTTGGTATGTAATATTGACTGTTTTACGAGCCACTTTGCCGTAACTTAATCTTTATGTTATGAGTGTATTTCAATATATGAGAAGGCACTGCTTTTAAGTTCAATCCGTGATTGATTTCTGATTGGCCGAGGTTGCAGAGGGCCCCTGTACACCAAGGTTCTGTAGTTATTGTACAGTTTCATGTTTTCTTCATTTACATTCCCGATACCATAATCGTTTGCTTGTATATATTACACTACTTATAGTATTCATGTTGATTGTTGTCCATAGTTTCTTTTTCTAATGACTGTCAACTGATCAGTGTTCTTATTTCAGGTTCTAATAGATAGCCTGGGAAAGTGCATATAGCTTTTGATAACTAATGACATGATGGAATTATCTTGTCCTTCTGCTAATTTGTTTTCTTAGTTCTAATTACAACACTGTTTATTTCTTTCAGTTTTGTTTTGTTCATTTACTTTTCTGCAAGATAGATATTAGATTATTCATGTCATTTTCAGTTACCTCCTATAGACAGAGCGAGTCGAATGGTGAGGGATTGAAGTGTGAATGTATAGTTTGATATTAGTTTATTTGTTTTTGCAAGTTAGTGATTAGATTACTCATGTCATTTTCAGTTACCTCCTATAGCCAGAGCGAGTCGAATGGTGAGGGATTGAAGTATGAATGCGTAGTTTAATCTTAGTTTCATTTTATGCAATTTAGATATCAGATTACTCAGCTTGTTTATTATTACCTCCTATAGCCAGAGCGAGTCGAATGGTGAGGGGTCAGAATGTGAGTTGATGTAATATGATTTAGTTACTTTGCTTACAGTTTTTGGATTGCTTTGAGTTCAGTTTTCTTTTTATACAGCAGCAAGGATACTGGGTTTCATAGTCACTAGTTCATTGTTTGGTTTAATTAGAATTTAGGAACATCATTATTTCCTCTTAGTAATTGATTTCATCATTACAAGTTTGAAAACCTTTTTGAAAACTTTGAAGTTTGGAAATTATTTTAAAGGTCACCATTACCTTGAACACTTTTATCCATACTTGATTTTTAGAATTGCCATCTCATATTAGGGAATTAACAAGAAGATAAACCCAAAAACAAACCAAAAATAAAAAATGACAAAGAAGTAAGAAATCGGTTATCTTGCATATATAGTGCACTTCACTTCAACAGTTTACGACTCCCGGATTGACAATTTATATAGCAATTTAGGACACACTAAATTGACCAAACATGTACCAGAGGAACATCGATACAAGGTATTAGATATCGTGTTGAGAGCTATGCCTCTTAGATGGTGGGGTATGCATAAGAACAATTTTGTAGATTGGAAGGAATATCGACAAATGATGAAGTTGCGGTTGGGTATGTTAATACCCACATTACGGAGAAATATACAGGGAAGGATGACCTGTGTGAGCATCTGGCTTGATGGATGAAAGCATGGGGAGAAGAGCCACAACCAGAATGGGTTCATATATTATGCCATACTTTGGATACGATTCTGATGAACTCGTATCTATAAACAGAGCTTGGACATGGAACTGCAGAATGGGATGTTCTGAAGGAAAGTTTTTTGCTCACTTTTAGCTTTAAAGATGGATTTGAGTGTATTGATGAAGCGTTACAAGAGATCAAAGCTGCAATATTCAGAATGCTTGAAGAACCTGCTAGGTGGGTACAACCAGATTGGAGTACGCAGCTACTCCATGCGCTTGAATGCGACAATGTAACCACTGAGGAAGGCGAAGAAGATCCTAGGAACATCAATATTCATGAGTCAGAAGGACATCACAAAGTTGCAGGGCCTATGGTGGAAGTTCCTGATATTTCACAACCCTTGAAGACCAAGCAGGTGAATATTGGATCGGAAGAGCAACCAAATTTTGCAAACATAGGCGAATATTGGGACGTAGATACAGTGGACAAGGTCATGGAGGTACTACGGGAGTATCAGGACTTGTTTCCCACCAATTTCTCTGATCTGAAAGGGATAGTAGGGGATCTGAGCGTCATGAAGATCACTCTAAAGCCAGATGTGAAGCCAGTGAAGCAGCACCCCTATCGGTTGAATCCTAAGTACAAGGAAAAAGTGTGTAAAGAATTAAATAAGATGCTTGCAGATGGGATTTTTGAACCTGTCGAGGAATCAGACCGGATTAGCCCCATGGTGGTTCAGGAAAAGAAGACGTAGGGTGAGATTCAGATATGCGTAGACTTAAGGAAGTTAAATGACGCTTGTTTCCATGATCCATTTCCTGCACCATTCACAGACAAAGTACTAGAAAATGTTGGAGGTCAAGAAGCCTATTCGTTTACTGATGGGTTCTCAGGGTACCATCAGATCAAGATCGCACCGGAGGATAGGAGTAAGACTACCTTCGATACTGAATTGGGTTGCTTCCAGTATACAGTTATGCCTTTTAGGCTTAAAAATGCCCCTACAATCTTCTCTAGGGTGGTAGTTGCAACCTTTACGAAGTTCATTCATAAGTTTTTGGAGGTTTACTTCGATGATTGGATTGTGTTTGGGTTAGTTAAGAGACATGTTGTTAGTCCTCGCCTCATGCTGGATACTTGTCAAAGGTATTAGATTTCCCTTAATTTGAAGAAATGCATATTTTGTGTACCGTATGGGATACTGTTGGGCCATGTAGTATGTAAGCAGGGATTGATGGTGGACCCTGCCAAAATTGCAGTGATTATTAATCTAGAGGCTCCAAAGAACATTAAACAATTGTGTGTGACGTTGGTACAGACAGGGTATTGCAGGAAATTTATCAAGGTGTATGCACAGATCACTGCGCTGATAGAAAGATTGCTGAAAAAGGATGTGACGTTTTGCTGGGACGAAGATTGCGAGAATAATTTACATGTTTTGAAGGAAAAAATGGTCACCACGCCCATTTTAGTGTTCCCCAAATGGAAGAAGGAGTTCAATGTACATGTAGATGAATAACACTAGGAGTTGTGCTAACCCAACTAGGTGAAGCTGATATTGACCACCGTATAGCATTTGCAAGTTGGAAGTTATCAAAGGCAAAAAATAATTATTGCACCACAGAGCGCGAAGGACTAGCAATGGTGTATGCACTGTAGAAATTCAGGCACTACTTGTTGGGTGCACACTTCAAGATGTACATAGACCATTATGCTTTGAAGTGCCTTGTTAACAAGCCTGTGTTGGGGGGGGGAATATGTAGATGGTTGTTGCTCTTTCAAGAATATGACTTTGAGGTAATTGTGAAACTAGGGCGACTGAATGATGGACCATATTACCTCTCGCGGATTGAGAATGGTGATAAACCTACAAATTTGGAGGAAGGATTGCCTAATGTGCAACTCTTTTTTGTGCACATCGTAGATGATGATTTCATAGACATAATCCAATTATTGTCTACAAGTACAACTCCTAAAGGTTATACAACACAAAAAAAGAAGGAATTGGTGGTCTGGGCTGCAAATCTCTTCATTATTGTTGGACATTTATATAAAATGGGATCCGATGAAATATTGTGTAGGTATGTCCCGGAGTATGAATGACAAAGTATCCTTGCTGAAGCGCATCGAGGGGTTGCGGAAGGACATTATGCGGGAAGAACAACTCTGCAGAAGATTCTATGAGCAGGACTATGGTGGTTGTCTGTGCATAAGGATTCCAAGGTTTATTGCAGGGCATGTGATATCTGTCAGAGAATGGGGAGACCATCGTGAAGGGATGAATTGCCCTTGAACCCGTAGGTTTCATTACAAGCGTTTCATAAGTGGGCGATAGACTTCGTGGGGCCAATTCAACCACTAGGAAAGAAGACAGGGGCCAGATACATCATTACAACGACCAAATATTTAACCAGGTGGGCTGAGACGCAACCTGTAAAGGATTGTAGCGCAACAACAATTGCAAAGTTCATTTTTGAATATATCCTGTCTCGGTTTGGCTGCCCTAAGATCTTGTTGAGCGATAGAGGTTCGCACTTCTTAAATGAAACAATTTATGCTTTGCTCGAAGAGTTCCAGATGTATCACCAGAAGAGTACGTCATATCATCCTCAAGCGAACGACATAGTGGAAGTGTTTAACAAAATCCTAGAAAACGCCTTAACGAAGATTTGCCATGCGAAGCAAAATGATTGGGATGTGTGCATACCAGCTGTTTTATGGGCATATAGAACTACTTGCAAGAATTTGACGGGACAAACACTGTTCAGACTGGTTTATGGATAGATTGCTGCAGTTATAGACATTGCTAATCGAGATACTATGGAAGAATGCCTCACGTAGCTCATTGAGTTGGAGGAAGATCTCTTCTTGGGAGGTTTTCATTAGCATGGTGTAGAAGGATCGCAAAAAGGTATGGCATGATTGCTATATTAAACAACACACCTTTAAGAATGGAGATTTGGTATCACTATATGACAGTAAGTTCACAAAGCTTCTGGGGAAGTTCTAAATGCATTGGCGAGGGCCATATATTATTAAGGAGATTATGGATGGAGGCGCAGTTCAGCTTGTGAAGCTGAATGGGGAGGTGTTTTCGGGAAAGGTCAATGGGAGTCAGTTAAATATGTATAGGGGTGATCCTGCCTCTGTGTAATGACTATATGGATGTGAGATAGTCTTATACTCCAGGCAGTTGCAATGGAATGCGAGAATATAAACTACATTGCTAGAGGGATGGTTGCGCGAAGTGATTGGGCTATGCAACAAATTAAGGGAAGGCACAGAGGATAGCTGCAATGAAGGAGTTGTGCTAGGATGGTGGGTCCCACACAGCCTGGCCAAAAAGTGACTGTTGGAAGCACTGTAGCTGATTAGATGGCGATTCTTTCGTTAAAAGGAGCTGGGGGGGAGCATTTATGGAGCATATCTTTGGAAATCTACTGCCAAAAACTCATTAATGACCCAGATTTGGAGGGAACTGATGGATTTGAATTCAAATTGAGCTATAAATATGACATGCCACTCCACATTCGAACACTTTGCTTCCTGAGAAATTCCCTTGAGTTGTTGTGCTTTTGTTTGTGTCAAAAGCAGTGTTGTATATCTAATGAAGATTGGGAAAGAATTAAGGAGCATATTTCAAACTCGGGATTGGCAAATTTAACTGACTGGCAACGCGAGATATTCATTGAGAAGATGACTGCAACTCAACCTGAGATGGAGCCGACCCAACCTGTACCTACGAGGTTTCCTACTACAATGCATAGGTCGCCAAGGTCGAAGCCATCTGCTTCCATAGCGGGAGATAAGAAGTAGAAGAAGCCTCAACAAGCACCGGTGCAGCAATCGCCACGGAAAAATCCAACAGACGTCCACCAAAAGGGAAAGATGGATAGGTCCAAATAATCGACTGAGCCCCTGGACCTGGATGAAGAAGAACTGCATGGAGGAATAGAGGAGATTGATGCAGAGGAGGATGAGCCAATAACTCGGCTACCGCTATATATACCTCCAAGAAAAGCCACAACTAAAGTTCCCAAAGATCTAGACGCAGTGAAGTTCATGGTCTCTACACCTTTGCTGCCCAAGAATGTATCATTTGAGGGCAAATTGCTGGCCCATATACCATATCTAAAAATGGAGGATTGGGATTTGGGGAACCATTCAAAGTTCCTGCACCTAGCACTAAACAAATACCTGAAGAAGGTATATTATGAAGAATTAGAGGTCACCTGCTTAGAGTCGATGAAATGGGTGGCTGGAGTTGGGTGCGCGGGGTTACTAAACATGTTGCGGGTGCTACATTTTAGCCATAGTGCTATCAACATAGTTTGTGTGCGTCAAATTTTGACTCTAGTGCATGATGGGTGCCTTTGGTTGGGAGGGTCCATCTCGATCACTGATATGCTAATCCATAGAATAACTTTGTTGCCATATCAAGGAGTGGACCTTGCAGAGGCGTTTCTAGGAAAATCACAGGAGAAAAAGTTGGCAGACCAAATGGAAAGTGATTTTGGTCTGGTGGAGAAGTCGCCTGGATATTCTATTCATTCAATCTCAGATGGTGCGGTGCAGTTTGTTGCACAAATTTTGGCTGGAAAAATCATGTGGAAATGCCGCGCAGATGAAGTACCGACGCCAATAGTATCTTTGGCTTCACAATGCACCAACAGAGTCTAATATAATTGGGCCCAATATTTGTGCCATGAATTTTTGGAAGACTATAGAGAGGCCTATGATGAGGGAAAGACGTTCCAATACGCGTGGTTGTTGTTGCTGATCTCATTGGTGGCATGGAGGATGCCAGAAGAAAGTTAGTTCTCTCAGGATGATTTAGAGCTACCTGAGGCCGCAAAGTTCACTTCACTATGGGTGACTAAAGACCCCGAGCGCGTCATGGAGACAAAGATCTTCTAGGTATTATTTGAGTCAGAACTGAGAATGGTGATTAACCAACGACCAAGGTTATCACCAAGTTTTCATGCACAATACCTCAATGTCGCAAATTTCAAGGCAGATTTCCATAACACACATTTGCACAAAGAAAGATTAAGGAATTTAGACTTCTGTGATCCATAACATTGTTTAGATAATTTTCGGCGAATTCACATAAATAATCTTTTGTCGACGCGTTTCGAACCAACCAATGTGGTTCATCGTCAGGACAAGTTGAAGAACCGATCAAGCTTAGCTAGTTAAATAGTATGGGCAGAGACTCCAACAACTAGATTTATAACGGCTAATTTCGACCTTATGACCCCAGCCAAATAATTATTATATTTTTAATTATGATTATTCCTGGAAAATAGTTAAAATAGGTAAATTTATATAAGAAAAGGACTCTTACAAGTTAGTAATTCATTTATATATTTAACTAAAAATAATTGT
>APFE030517133.1:23896-39408 GCA_000404065.3 Pinus taeda | reverse complement strand
TCCTTTCGATCCTAATGGATCGTTAGAAAGTACATTAATCAATTTAAATTCATAAAACTAATATAATAATTTATTTTATTTTATAATTATTATTATTCCAATAATGATATTTAAGTAAATTTATACCATGGATTAGTTAATTATATTAATGGTTGAAATTTTTTATATCGAATATACATAATAAACTAATTCCATATACTCTTAGGTTGTTAACTTTAAAAATATATTCAAACTATTATTAAGAACTAAATATATATTTCATAAAATTATAATTGAATTGTTATAAAGGTTGGTAATTTATAATTGTTAATTAATCAATATATATTTTTATAAGAGTCCTTTTCTTATATAAATTTACCTATTTTAACTATTTTCCAGGAATAATCATAATTAAAAATATAATAATTATTTGGCTGGGGTCATAGGTCGAAATTAGCCGTTATAAATCTAGCTGTTGGAGTCTCTGCCCATACTATTTAACTAGCTAAGCTGGATCGGTTCTTCAACTTGTTCTGACGATGAACCACACTGGTTGGTTCGAAACGCGTCGACAAAAGCTTATTTATGTGATTTCGCTGAAAATTATCTAAACAAAGAAAGATGCCGAGGGCACATGGCACAAGTTGTCATACTTAGTTGCTGAGGATGATATTTTAGGGGTTGTCAGTAAGTGGCCAAGTGACTAGCTCACCCCTTTTGATGCCAGCGCAGATACCAGTAAGACTGCTGAAGGTGTAGCAACGCAGGCTACAACAACGACCGCAATAGCAACAAAAAAGAAGAAAGAAGCACAAAAGGCTTCTGCTAAAGAGAAGGTTGCGGCAAAGAAAAGGTCGCGCAACAGAAAGAAGTTGATGCAAAGGAGAAAGAGGCAACAAAAGAAAGGGTCTCTACCAAAGAGACTGATGTGCCGAAGGAGAAGACTGCTATTATGTCGCAAGCCACCATTGACCTCAGTGTGTCAGAAATAGAGCGCAATAATGTTGAAGGCGAAATAGAGGGTGAAGAAGAAGGGGGTGCAAGCTTGGAGTCCCCCTTCATCGTAAAAAAGAGGCAGAAAAGGAGTTCTACAGGGCCACATAAGAAGCATAAATTAGATAAATTGGCGAGTGCAACGCCTTTGGTCCTCACGGAGGGGGACCTAAATGAAATTGGGGATGTGGTCTGCAATGCAACGACGGATCTTTGGGGACACATTGAAGAATAATACCACTAAATGCTGGATAAGGTGCAATAGGGCTTGTGCGAATTGTTGGTCCAAACAGGTATTATTGAAGCGAGCATGGGATAGGTGAGCCTAAAGCAAGAAAGCCTGAAGCAAGCAAGCTTGAAACAAGTGAGTAGGTTGGCCTTAGAAGTAGAACTCACCTTGGATCTCCGCACAATGAAGTTACCAGAGGGGTCCCTATGCGTCGACTCAACAGAAGGCAGGGTACACCTATTACACATGAAGGATTTGAGTTGGAATTTGATGGTGCTTCCTATTCAAATACTACACGAGCTGCATCAAAGGGTGCCAGATGAGCTCATAATTCAGGAACAACGCGCATTGCAGATCATCAACAAGGTTAAAACCAATAATGAGTAGATGTTTAAAGAAAAGGTGCATGCCCTTAAGGAAAGGGAGGAAGTAATGACGTGAAGTCAACAACTTGAAGCAACAATAACGCAGGCTTGTAATTAGCTTCCTGAGCTCTGAATTCTAGTAGAAATGACCCCTACGGAGAAGATTCATAAGCTAGCTGTCGTGGTCAAAGAGTCGAAGGAGGAAATTAACAAAGTAAGATTTGAGTTGTAGCTGCAAATATTTGAGCTCCAACTCATGCTGCAGCCAACCACTCCTCAAGAAGTCAGAGAGCAGCGCGAGGCTGCTATTAAGGTAGAAATGGATACCTTAGAAGCTGCACTCAATTGTTCGAACATGCCATGGAAATATGGACCTCGCCGCAGAAGGATCCAACTTCGTAGAAGATTGAAGCTGATATCCAGGAGAGGTAGAGGTAGTTTGATGAGATAAGGTCTACAATGCGAACCTTAGCACCAGTACAAAGGTTCACTAGATTACACGGGGGCAAGCTCATCTAGAGCAAAATTGATGAGCTGCGTCGAAAAGAAGAAATCATATCTTCAAGGACGCAACCTTGGGCGGATGAGGTAAGTGAGTTGACATTGTCAGTATAGGGCAAGCTGAAGGCCATGCGGCAGACGCAAAGAACTGTGGGCCTTGCAGTCGAAGGCCCCACCACATAAAAATTGGTTGAAGAAGTCCGTTAGGCCACTGCGCAAGGGACAATAGACTTGCAAGTGTTGAAGATTGAATTCAGTGAGCTATAGGCGAAGATCGATGTGCCACCAGCAGAGTGACTCGAGTACGAGTCACGACATTGTGTTGGGGGTTTGTTGGGACAAGGTCCCCTGGGGTCAATTTTGTAATAGTTTTTGTTATTTTTGTAAAGTCTCCACATTTTGAGGAGCAGAGTGCGAAGGTCATTAGACGTCAAAGGGGATTTAGGAAGGTCAAAGCCCCTTAGTTTGTTAGAAGATAAGTTGTTTTTGACCTGCCCATGTTTTGCGGACCATGGTCTTGTAAAAGAAGATGCTATAAAAAGGATTCATAGAGAGTCATAGGGGAGAGATCAATGGAATATCTATGTATGGGCAAGTGATCTAAGTTAGAAGAGTCTATTTTCTGTACTTAGGCAAAGGGGAAGGCTCTTGCAACTGTGTGAGCGAAGACCTTGGTAAGTCCACAACTGAGTGCACGGGCCCCTGCAGCTGTGTGCATAGGGAAGAAAGAGTCTGTAATAGAAGGATTGAACACAATAAAGGCTAGTTTGGAGCAATATCTGTTTATCTGTGTGTTTATGTTTACTTCTGCAATTACCATGAATTCGCTCTGTTTATTGCAATTATCATAAGAAACACTTAATAGATGCACGAAAGTGGTAGATCTGTTAGTTTATTTGATGTTATGAATGCTTAAAGCAATCAACGCAGAGTTAGAATTTATTTTCTGTAAGTTACTATAATTTCTGCATTTTAAGGATTAAGGTTCACAAAGGTCTGAATAAAGCCCTAGAAGTAACAGAAACCCATCACATAGACCTCTGGATGCATAAACTTGGTTTTGTCATCCCCCAATATTGCCTCAGGTGAGACTGTAGCTTGCGCTACGTGGGTTGTTGCGGAAAGGGCCGGTAGTGCAGGGTTTTGTTGGTTGGTGTAGCTAACTCTGAACCTGGGTCCAGACCCCCTCAAGCCAACAATGACTCAACATGGAAGTTGTGGATGTGGTGCATGGCTTATAATTAATGAAATGCAACACTATAAACTCCATTGGAATGGCGGAACAAGTACCAACACAAAAGCATAAATAATGGCATTATGGGGATTACTTTGGCTTGCTAAAAAAATGCAGGTAAATTCTTTACATATCTATGGCGTTTCGAGAACACTCATTGAAGGTATCAAAGGGCACACTGCTTTTGATCCTCCACTCTTATCAGGATGGATTGAATGTATCAAACAGATCATGGGGACTCTTCCGGGTATTTCTATACAACACATCTACTGTGAATCAAACATGGTAGCAGACACACTCTCTAAAGAGGGTCTCAACGAGTTTTTGGGGTCATGCAGTACAGGTATATAGATGACAACAACATGCGAGAGGAGGGCTTGCTCCATCTCCCACAACATATAATAGCTCCCCTATTTATAATTTTTGCTCCTTATACTGTAGTATGTCTGGAACTTATCTATCATGCGACATAACATACTATGTTTGGACTTAAAAATTTATATCAGTTTTTGGTTATAGCTAAGAGGTTAATATACAACTCAATATTAGGAGTATGTGAATTACAATGACTATATCTACTAGATCTAATGCTTTTAATATAAAATCTAGCGTTTTTTTCTTCTAAAAGAAAACAATAAAAAAACAAATATCTCAATAAAATCATTAATTATACTTATACTATAAAATTACCATAATATTCCATAGCCTATATATTTGTTATGATGAAGTTTATTTAAAAACTTAAAAAATTTCATTATAAAATACAAGAATACCATATTAAATACATTTTAACTTGGAATTTGATCCTTTGAATACTAATTAAATCTAAATTAATAACATATTTCAGAGTACGATTAAATACATTTTAATTCCAAATTTGATCCTCTCCAAACTAATAAAATCCATAATAACATATTCCAAAAAAGTGGAAAAAAAAGAAGAAGCCACTTTTTACTTTCTTACAACTTATATGTTCACTTTTAGTAAATATAATATCAATAAAATAAAGCAAACATCCCATATTTAAAAAATAAAATAAACATTCCAATACTAAAAAAACAGACCCGCTATTCCCAAGTTAAATATAGATAAACGATTAAAATGGAAAAATAACCCTCATAAAAAGGGTTTACCGGTAAGAAAAACTGTGGAAAAATAATAAGAAGGTTATTCCACCGGAAGAGCCAGTGGATGCCAGTGGAAGGCGGTTACCAGGGTATATAAATATCGGACGGGAATACATAGAAAGCCCTCGACCGGCTCTCCAATCTCATATATTTTCTTCGAGACTCCTCTGCCGCAGCAGCTCTCTCCTCGCCCTTTTGAGGATTTACAATCCACATACTCTATAAAAACCGGGACAAATCAAATCAACTCAATTCAAACACCACCTATAAATACAAAAGCTAACCAGATTCAAGAGATTCTCTCAGGATTTAGTATAAGAAGGATCGAGATTTCATTTTCCGAGGGCATTATAAAAGCTTTTCTGTTTCATTCGATTTCGATTGTGTAGTGAAGAGCATGGCCGAACAGGTCTTGGAAGGGAGTCAGCCAGTGGATCTCGAGAAGCATCCTTCAGGCATCGTTCCCACCCTCCAGTAAGTTTTTCCTCATAATACCGAATTGGGTCTGGTTGCAGTTTCGAATCCTGAGGACCCATTTCATTTCCCTCTTTTCCTTCTATAAGTGACACTGAGAGGCTGGGTGTTTCCTCTTTGTTTTTATTTACATTCTCCTGCATTTTTGTGGAGATGGATTACAAGTTTTTGTTTTCGACTTATTTCCAGTCTGAGTGTTGTTTTCGACTTATTTCCATTCTGAGTTTTTTTGCTGTATGTAGTGCAAATGAGTTGTGGACTTGATGAATGTTAGAGCGCCCATTAGCTGTTTTCGTGTTTTTTTTAACCTGCCCTTGAATTTTTAGGTTGTAGGCGATCAAAATATTGAATGAGAATTACAGTACCCTTTAGCCTGGCTGGTGTGTTAACCTAATGCTCCATTATTGAAATCTGCTCAATTTCGCAGGAGCTCAGTTTTTTGAAAGCTGGTGATTATAAGGTATAACTTAGAAATTGCTGGTTGCCTTCTATGACATACTGATCTGGGTGCTTATCTTGATCTGGGACTGGGCAAATGAGGTTGTCCTTGTTGGTTTGATTGTTAACGGGTGTTTTTTAAATTGGATTTGTTATTAAATTTCTTTTTGGGACAATTTGATTTGTAGCTTATTCTGATATGTCGATTTGGGTACTTCGGATTGGAGGCTTCTCTTCCGCGGGTTTGGTTTTTAATGGATCTTCTTTTGATCATTATATAATTTATTTTTAGGGCAATTTGATAAGTTGCCTATGCTGTTCTTCCCACACGTTTCAGGAAGTGCTGTACACTGAACTTACATGGTTGACATTTATATAGTCATAATGCTGATGGTTGGTTTTATTTGAAGAGGGCCCGAAGAAACTAGCACTATTATTTTACACTTTATGGAGTGGGTATTATTGGTGATTGGTTGGGTGGGGAATGCAAACAGTGAGCCATGATTAAAAATCCCTGGGAAAAGTGTCTATGAAAACATAAGTGTATTAAAACATCAAATAGAAGGTAAAATTATGCAACTAGCACATGTCCATCTAAACTCGGCTCTTATATGCACCCTAAGGTAGCATATCTTCAATTCTTACAAATGGAAGACAAATCAAATATTAGAACTTCTTGTGTGAACTGATGCATCCCTGACCTTGACAACCTTAACACTCTATGGAGTGAGTATTTTTGGTGATAAGTTGGGTGGGAATTGCAAACAATTAGCCATGATTAAGAATCGCTTGGACTCATTTCTTTGGTACACATGATATATATAAGGCAATGAGATTCTGCACCTAGACTTGGGGAACTTGAGTATTCACACCTTGTTGAGATTGAGGCTTGTGTGGTGTTCTTTTTATGTTTATGATTCTTGTCTGCAAAGTATCCATACTCATGAAATCTACTGGGTAAAAGTGCTAATTAAAACATCAGACAGAAGGAAAAATTATGTAACTAGCATACACCCATCGAAACTCAGGTATGATATGCACCTTAAGGTAGCTTATCTTAAATTCCTACCAATGGCAGACAAATCAAATATTAGACCTTCTTGTGTGAACTAAAGCATCCTCGACCTTCACAACCTCAAGGTGCATATAAGATCTGGGTTTTGATTGGTCTGTGCTAGTGTCCATATTCAATGCACGCAATGCACTGCCTAGATTCTATACACTGCCACATGGCTACAGAAGTTGCTGGATTACCTCCATCCTCACCTAGACTGTAGAATGCACATAATTTCTCTTGGTGCAATTAAATGGTGTTAGATGTTCAAGATGGTTGTGATTCTAACTTACCTTGTTATATATTCTCTTGCTAGACTCATATTCTGATGTTGGATGTTTGTTCAGGAATATAGTGTCCACTGTAAACTTGGATTGCAAATTGGACTTGAAAGCCATTGCTCTTCAAGCTCGAAATGCAGAGTACAATCCCAAGGTAGGAAGATTTGATATCGTGCCAGTGTTTCAGAAGCATTCACTTTCAATTTTCTTATGTAAATTATTCATTACTAGATGCCTTTGCATGCCCTAACAACGGATGGAGGAAGGGATGAGATTTCACAGGAGGAGAATATGGTGTATTACTAGGAGGGAGGGTTGAATAATACAATTTTTGTTCATTTGTATTTTGTCAGACAAATTAATTTTCTTGTAGAAAATATTTAAAAGGGGTAATAATATTGCATTAACAAAACAAAAAGCGATTTCATTAGGTTCGTATATAAAAGAACATGATTTTGAAACTTGCAAAGACTTAAGATGTTATTGGTTGTCATGCCAGCGTTTTGCAGCAGTCATAATGAGAATAAGGGAGCCCAAAACTACAGCACTGATATTTGCATCAGGGAAGATGGTGCGTATGCTGTGAGCATGGTAGTTTTTTTTAATTGACTTTTATAGTGTAAAACAGGCACAAATGTTTATATTGGATATCAAGGAAGCAAAATCCTCATGAGGGGCTGAACAATGTACAATGTGGATCTGAATTGTTCTTCTCCCAGCTATTTTTCTAGAGTTGTTGAGGACTAGGACTGCCTATAGGCACTCTTAATTGGATTATGCGTAATAATTGAAATACTGAGCATGCCAGCTGTTAATCAGGGTTTTTTCATACTGTGAGTAAGCAGATGTAAGATAGTATAAATGTCCCTGGTCACTCGACAGTGAGAAACATCATGCTGTGAAATTCTTTGATAGTCTGTCTTGTTTATTTTTTGGAAATGAGCATCTTAAAAAGGACATTTTAGCTGGTCACATTCAGTGGGTTACTATTAGGTGTTTGCATGAGAATCATATGTATCTGGCTAATGGGGCTCTAGCATGGGGTACGGACTTTTGTTTTTTTGTTATATCATTTCATCATTGCATATTTTATTTGTTGGTCTATGCGCTCATTACCTTATTGCATCAGTGAATATTGATAGTTGGGATGTCTTTTGATGACTTTACTAGAGATTATATTGTGATTTCCAAGCATCATTTTACTGTATTTATAAAATCTTGTTGTTTTTGCATAATCATTTATTTTGAATGAAGTATTTGCACATGAAAATAGTGCATCCACTTATTGGAGTACATATTAGGTCAAAATAGTCTATGTAGTATTTTTATGTAGATCAAAATTGAGGCAAGTATCAGAATTTAGCATACCCAAACTTGGGACTTGCTTACTTTACTGTTGAAAAGCCAGAAATTTACAGAAGAAGAGTATTACAGCAGGCTGAGCAATGGTACTCCTGTTAAAATACATCAATTATAGGAGCATTATAACCAATCTTGTTAACAGGTGTGCAAAATCTATTTGAATATATAGGAATAAAACCAAACAAGGATTGATCAACAAGATGGTTTTTTTCAAAGAAACTTGGAGAATTTGTATTATTAAAAGGCTGTAGCTGAGACTAAACAGTGTGGCTTTAAAAGTTGTTAGCCTTAGATTTTTAGCAAAATTGCCAGCTCATTATCTGCTGAAAACAGAAAATTTAATTCTTACATGGATATTTTCTGAAAAAAGCTCCTAGGATTACTTTGCAAAACATAACATTTGACGATATACATGGTGACTATTTGCCTCTTCCATCCCCAGACATGTCCTCCAACATCTCTGATGCAGTGTCCTCCTAAATCATGATCGAGCAGAGTTTGTAGACGTTTTAAAATTTGAGGCTGCTGACTGATAACTTTTACTTAATTTGAGAATTAAATTTTTGAGCATATTATAGTTTGTGTTAAGGGAATTGATTTGCTGTTTCTGTTGAGCTAGAGGATTCATGATTATGAATTTTATGCAGAACATTGGTGTTCATTCTGTTGGAATTTTGAAGTAACTGAGAAAATAGATGTCTTGTTACATTGAATGAACTCTTTGACTATTTTGGGCCTCCCTACAATCCATAAGTTCAAAAATTGACAAAACAGGGCTGCCAATTCTTAACTGATGAGATTTTCAATCTCAACCCCTGTCCATGAAACCAGGACACCAGATGAATCTTGCTGCTCACTCAATCTAACCGAGGAATTAGGTCACTTGGTGTGCTGAAAGGTACAAATGACCCAAACAGATGCAGAAAAACACGCCAAAATCCTTTAAAAATGTGTCCCAATTTCAAACAGGACTAAGATCCCTGAATTTCACCCTTGAAGAAACAATGTCACAAGGACCTTGAACAATCCAGAAGAGGACTGGACCCTTGGGCTCAAGAAACCAGTCAAGATTTGAAAAGAGAGACCAAATTCCAGAGGTCAGAGTGTGACAACCTGAACCAAGGTCCTGGAGGCAGAAATCCCATAGAACAATCCACAAAGAAAGGGAGGTTCTTACCATCTTGATGCCGTTGTTCCAGCCTTCATTGTGCTCATCCAACTCAATTTTCCATTATCCTGCTACTGTAACAATAAACTGCAGCACACATTCAAAGAATAGAGTGACATTAAGAATGTGAATGTGATGAGCTGATGTCTAGGTCATATTGTATCTCCTCAACTCATGTGCAGTCCATAACATGATATGATGAGACTAATGGTTTATTAGTGACATGATACATGCAATGACTTTGTAATATGCTTGGTTATGGAACTGGGTGATAATATAACACCCAATTTTGAGAGAAGTTGCCTCATTAGCTTGAGCAGTTGCTTGACAATTTTGATCTTGTGGGACCTGGAAAAATGAGATCTTTTGAAGACTACTAGCTTCCTTTTGAGATCTAGCTATAATGGAGGCAATCCTGTTATTTGAAGAGGATTTCAACAAGATTAGACTAATAATTAAGCTTGAATTCCCAATGGTTCTTAAACTCGTAATTTCTAATTCAATTGCCAGGAGTAAACCCTGAAAGAATGCATAAACTTCTGCTTCGTTATTCAAGGATTCTCCAAGGTCCCTTGCAAAGTTGGTTAAATGATTCCTTTGTGATCAATAATGATCCCCCACACCTGCCACCCTGATCAGCAAGTCAACAAGAATGTCATTGTTTAGTTAACGAGATGATAGAAAAAGGGATGAAATGAACCAATAAATTGAAAAGTATTTGCCTCAACAGTGACTGACATTCAAAAAATCGAACTTTTTTGTTGAAATGGTTTGTGAGATATTCTGGACCCATACAGATTATCAATCCCAATTCAAGCTTATTGCCTATAGTGATTTTACCAAGCATATTAGGTTCATAGACATACATATTACACAAATGTATCCATGACTTCTGTACATAAATTTTCGTACACAGACTAAATCATTGGTACACAGTATAATTGCACCGAGAAGTGCATTCTACAACCCAGTTTGTGGGGATGTGTAAGTATGTCACTTCTCCAATAAAATAATAAAAATATAAAAAAATAAAAATAAAATTTTAGTGACCCAAAGAAATTGGAAATACCATTAGATAAAAAAACTACAATTCAATTCAACACTAAGAATCAAAATCCGCTCCAAAATCTTTATCTTTGTTCATTAATTAATATTTGTAACATGATCTTTAAAAAAAAGAGATTAAAGCTAAATATTTCACTCAATTTGTAATTTTTGAAAATATTAATTTAGTGTAATTTATTTAAAATTCTGCTATATCCAGATAAAAACATCATTAATTCTAAAATAATATGAAAGGTTATTATTTTTATTGTTATTATTATAAAATATAATATTAGTATTATTAGATTTAATAATTTTGGACTGATACTTTGAGAAAAGGTTTGTATTTCAAAGGATTCAATCCTCTTGACGTATGATAGATCCGGAGTTAAATGGATCTAGGCTGGTATATCCTCAAACAATCTTGTATACTATCAGAATGGCTGACGTATGATAGATCCGGAGTTAAATGGATCTAGGCTGGTATATCCTCAAACAATCTTGTATACTATCAGAATGGCTGTACTCTTGTTGTTTACCTCTCTAAAATGTGTCTTGCTACTTGTCAGAAGGATAGTCACCTATTGGTTCCATTGTTTATATATTGCTATGCCATATTTTGCTGGCTGGCCAATCTATATGGGTTGTTTATATATTGTTATGCCATATTTTGCTGGCTGGCCAATCTATATGGGTGGTTGGTTGATGGTTTGTTTTTTCAGGTTTCTGATAATTACTGCTGTGTGGTGGCCCCTCTTTGCATGTTGGGAGGTAAATCTCCTCTTTTAGTTGCAAAATTGTAACGTACAATGGGTCATAACAATGATACACGACCTTACACCTGAGTTTGAATTTTATTACCAAGGTGCTGTAACAAAACCTTTTGAATTGTAAATTGCAGATCACTTTTCATTGGTAAATCAAAGCTGATGAGTCCGAAAGAAGTTTACTGTTTCAGTAACCATGAGAGGGCCGAATGTTTCAATAGTAGCATTTGTTTGTTTTTACTCCTATGTTTATGTTTTGTTGAGCTTCATTGTTTGTTTCATATCTGGTTTCCCCAGAAATTGACATGGCCTTTTTAGAATCATAAAAATGACAAGATCTTTTACTAGGAAGAACACATCCAAAACTGTCCATCTCTGGTGCTTTGTACTTTCAATTTCAAGGCCATTGCACGGACCAACTTATGGGCTGTGCTCACGCTTACTTTTTAGAAGCTTTTCGGCTTATTTAGTTTGTGGCCATCTTTCCAAAGCATTTGTTTCCTTTTTTAGGTACTCATTGGATGTGTTAAGGTATTTCCTATAATTTAAATAGGACACAAATTGGGTTATTTGTGAGGACATTTACAAACAACACATCTAGAGCATGATTAGACCTTCAAAGGGTCTTGGCTTGAAGATGGTCTTTTGCCTGGAGCACTTTTTGGAGCTGAGGGGTGACCTTATTTTCCACTATCCTAACATACACAAACACTAGGCGCATGCCCTTCAGTTTCTAGTGGGCTCTCATAGACTTAAGGTTGAGATCGATCACCACCTATGGATGACCTTATTATCCCTCAGCATTTTATTAGATTAGTTTATATCAGCCAGAAAATTGACCAAATCTGTGTGGTTGGCTAGTTGACTTAGTCAAAGCATATGTAAAGACTTATGATAATTGAAGGGGAGAAATTGGCCTCCTATGTGTCATAAACATAAATTCTTTTCCATTTCTTTGTCTCGTAAGTTATCGGATCTCGTGTGATAGTTTGCTCCATTGACTTTCTCTGTTGTGACAGAACTAACCAATAGGCTCTGTCATGGTTAAAATTAAATTTGGCGTTGTGATGTGTCACCCAGCTTATTTTTCATTTCCTAGGTATTTTCAAACATTGAAGAAAGTTTGACGAACATGGGAAGGCTTGGTTATGGTTATAACCGTTAAATTGACGAGAGGTGCAATATAAGCTTGAGTGACGAGAGGTGCAATATAAGCTTGAGTGACGAGAGGTGTAATATAATCTTAATCTTCTGATTAGAGTGATACTACATAATGGGAAATTGAAAGTGACCACTTTAAGATGTGTGGATTTAGCACGTGGAAATTGTTGTGGTTTTTCTAACTTACCTATTCCGGTATTTATTTGTGTGTCAATATGTGTTTTTTTAAAAGTAAACTAGTAAATAATTAACATGTAATGTTATCTTTATTTTTGGTGTAAACCATGTAGTCGAGACATTTGATTTGTTTTTTTCTCATTGTGTAGGTTTGCACAGGTGCAAAAAGTGAACAACAATCAAAACTTGCTGCAAGAAAGGTAGATAGATATGAACGATTCTTCTGTCTCTCAAATATGCGTACACCTAGTTTTTTGTCCTTGCATCTTTTGTTTTGGCATGTACAAACATATTCTATATGAGCATGATACATAGTTCATTTCTTGTTCAAAAGTTATAATGTTTAGGCCTCTATGAATATATTTCATTTGAGAAAGGGAGAAATAGCCAGGAATTTGGAAGTTGATTTTGTAGCTAGTATGTTTTCGCACTATTACTGTGCATTTAAAACCGCATAAATATATTACTGTGCTTAGTTGGAGCTGATTTTTGAAGTCCTGTATTGCAGTATGCTCGTATTATCCAAAAATTGGGCTTTCCTGCTCATTTCAAGGTGCCATTCCTTTGAGATAACCATGACTCGAGTCTTGACACTTATCAGCAAATGAATTTCCATCTTGTATGCTATTTTTTAAAATTTTATAGGCTTTAATGCTATCAAGAACTGCAGGATTTTAAGATCCAGAATATCGTGGGGTCTTGTGATGTTAAATTTCCTATTAGATTGGAAGGGCTTGCATACTCCCATGGTGCTTTCTCAAGCGTAAGTTCTCCAGATAATGCTCAAATAATTTGGTTCCTGATGCTAAACATGCTGATATCTAATTCTCTCTTCTACAGTATGAACCAGAATTGTTTCCAGGCTTAATTTATCGAATGAAACAGCCCAAAATTGTTCTTCTTATATTTGTTTCTGGAAAGATTGTCCTTACTGGAGCAAAGGTGCATCTTCCTTAACCTGTTTAATTGTTTAGTTACTTGCATTTTTTGTTTTCATTTTCTCATTCAGGCCATAACAATCTAAGTCTGATTGGTCATATATATCATTTGTAGGTAAGGGACGAGACTTACACAGCCTTTGAGAATATATATCCGGTTTTAACTGAATTTAGGAAGATCCAGCAATGGTAAGCTTCAGATATAAATTCTCTTAAATTATGACGTTGTGATGATTTTTTACGTTGGAATATAGAGCGACTGACTAGTGATTGTCTCTCTTTTTCATCAGACAACATATGCCAGATCTCATGCATACCTTCTGAGCTGTTCTGAGAGCATGACAATGGAGACATGTGTGGCCAGCTCTAGTAACAACATGGTTTTGCTGGATTAGAAACTGCTTTTTTCATTATATTTAGCTACTGTGTTGTGATGGGATTCATGAATTGTACATAGCTGATCTTCCAGACAATCATGGCAACTTTTGAGCAGGAAAAAATAATGCTTCTATAAGAATATTGGCCTTTCCTGTGCTCATATAAGTTTTCCGTGCCAGATTGTTCAAGTCATTTTCCAGGTTGTGACTGGGTCTTTTGTAACAATGTTCTATTGTTTTTCTAAAAAGCTGGAAAAGCATATTTCATTAGTTCTATTTACTCGCATTTTGTACTGTATCTTTACAATGTCAAATCAAACGCCTCGTGGGATCTTTTGCTTTGAGAAGATACCTGTTTGAATCCCTTGAGAAATGAATTTGTAGCAAGAATGACCAAAATTGCTTGTTAAAAGGTCAGCGTCGTACCAGCTCTGGTATTGCAGAGATTTCCAGTGGTACTTGGCGACAATTTATGAATATTTAGTAGAAACATTTTTGAATCATATGTTGGACATCTCTCTGACCTTTTCACTAAACCACTTGTCGGTGGTTGTTTTGCAAAGGAGCTCAAATGTGGAGTGAGCTCCAAGAGGCCATTTACTGAAAATGACTGAAAGTGGAAACTCACCACTATTATTGCAATTTGAGATTTGCCATTTTAGTCTGCGAGAAACTTTTCTCTGGTGGCACCTTTAGTGTTCTTGTTTGATGTGACCTCATACGTCAAAACCACAAATATTGAAAAACATATTGAGCTGATGAGTTAGCATCCCTTTTCTATGACAAGTTGGCAGACAGGTTGTGGATATTAGGTTCAGAATCAGTTTAAATTGTTAACAAAATTTTCTTTGAAATTTTTTGTGAAATGTATGCTTTAGGGCTGGGATCTAGTAAACAGGATTTAGGCCAAACCGTTTCATGTTTAACAGATTTTGTTACGTCCAAAATTTCCATGTTAGGAGGATTTAGGTTCATTACCTAGGAGTTTAATGATTCGTCTTATGGGTGCTGTATTTAGAAGAGTTTGCTTGTTTAAGGCTTGACAGTAAAAAAAACCGGAATCTTTACAACGCTTTTGTTATCAACCATAAACATTCTGCTAGAATTTTATGGTATATTGTAAAATTTAAATGAACTTATATACGCAATTGTAGAAAAATAATTCTTACTGGTGCTCAGAAGCCGTTTAAATAAAATAAATTTTTGATCTTATTTAACTTTTATCTGTTGGCTTTTAGAAAATTTATCCCTACGGATGCTCAGAAGCCGTTTAAATAAAATTTAATTTTAATGTTCAAATGAAAGTATGACAATAATCAATTATACATAAAGTAGGGAGAATAATGGCATGGAGAAACCAACTGAGCTTCAGAGTTCAGCTTTTGCTCTTTAATCTAGCATTTAAAGACATTCATCTTAAATATTACAAGTCACCATGCGAAAAACACGTGATTGTTTTTGTATTGGAAAAATTAATTTATATGTGATTTTGTTAATGTGTTTTAAATGAAAGAATGATAAGTAATAACAAACTAGACATAATGATTCATGGTTCAGATTTTATTCTCTAATTGGTATTTAGAGGCATTCCATTTTATTCTCTAATTTGGTATTTAGAGACATTCCAGATAGTGACTTATGTAGCATCCCTTACTAGGGTTTGACAAATAGTCAAATGCTAAGACATAAAGGGTGTTTTACTTGATTGTTCAACTTTAACTATAAGTTCAATAAGTTTTGCTTAATTTGAAAATTAGTAATACTTGATTGTTCAACTTTAACTGTAAGTTCAATAAGTTTTGCTTAATTTGAAAATTAGTAATATTTAAATATATTTATTTTG
>APFE030517133.1:3387-23695 GCA_000404065.3 Pinus taeda | reverse complement strand
ATGAACACTAGATGAAAGGAATACATATTATGCAAAGAGTGTGTCTTTAGATTAAGGGAATAAGTGATGTATCGAGTGTAATTGTTGAAATATAATTCCATAGGTTTTCTTTTAGTGACTTATCAAAGTCTTACATATGGTTGAGCGTTTGCACATTATCAGTGTTATAAATGATTGTTAGTTTTGATTATAACTTTTATTCATGATGCTGTTTAGTTTTAATTTCTGTAGCATTCAAATAGATTTATTTGAAGAAGTGGGCCATGAACATTTTTCAAAGAGGTCTTTAAATAAAGTTACTATTACTAGTCTTAAAGATGACTAATACCACTCTTCATGCAACACAGATGTGTTCAATAATATCTTTTGTTAGTTTATAGTTGTAGTATATTGTTTTCATCATTTAGTAGCTTGTGTTGCGATGATGGTTTTAGTGCGAAGTTGATGCATTAACATTTTCTTTTCTTGCAATGACCTAAAAGGATTGTTCAATAACATCTTTTTGTTAGTTTATAGCTGCAACATGTCGTTTTCATAATTGAATAGCTTGTTTTGATAATGGTTTTAGTACTAAGTTGTTGCATTAACACTTTTGTTGCAATGCATAACACTATTAAGACCACCATATCATATGGCTGTGGTACAATTTTGAGCATTTATTATGAATGGGTGGCTTGCTCACTGGCATCAACAACTTGAGCTTCTTTGTGAATGTTTTTCTAGGAATAGATTTGTCGAATATATCATAAAGGATGGTTGCTATCACAACAACAAATATTTAGATTAAAGATTTTTTTGACTTCCAATAATCAATTCTCTTATTGCTCCTTCAATCTAATATATCTATCTCCAAATTAGGCTAGCTCAAATTGCATGGTACATCAAGAGCTCATTTTCTTGATCTAATTTACATGTTTTGATACAATTTATATGAATCAAGAAAGATGCAAGGGAAATGAAACTCATTCACCTGATTAAGAATATATGCATTGACCACAAAATACATTATTCATCACACAATATATAACATATATATGAAGAAATAGTTAGTAAGAAATAATAGAGTAAATAAAGCATGGTTCAATGTTTTACAAAACACTTTTATTTATAGATATCAGCCATTGGCTATTGACGTCAAATATTCCACTTGACCAAACTCTGCTCCAAATCTCTCAGTTGCAAGTCATTCTTGGGTTGAGGCTATCTGAATCTATTCTCACACAGGTGGTCAACGATCTCATGCTCTCACAATTTACTCCGTGACACAACAAATCCAAGCTTTCGCTTCTCTATGATGCATTCCCTCAGGCTACTCTCGTTCCCTCTAGGGCTTCAATTCTATTGATAAGGAAATCTTAATGATGGAAGCTCTAGAGATTTTTATCCATGGACCATATCCTCAACGACAGTGATTATCATGCACTCAGGAATCCCCACACGCTGGTTAGTTTTAATAAATAACCAACTAACAATAATGCAGTTTTACAAAACTCTTCTCTCCTAGAAATAAGAGCAAGAATGAGCAAGGAATTCCTCCAACAATCAAAACAATGGTTAAATTATGGACACTCACAATGTGCCATATGGCATTCCAAACAAGAATCTCATATAAGTCATTTTCTCAACTACATCAGATATGAGATCAATAAAATATCATAAACTTGGGTCTAGCCTCTCAAGTTGCCCCACTTCCTCATGGAGCCAAATACCCCGTAAGTCTCGACCTTATTTGTTTGTAAGCAACAATATATTTTTCTTAATTACATTCACACACTATTACATTGCCATGGCTTATGGTTTTTAATCATGTACAAATATACATTATTTATTTGGAAATCAAATGAAAAATAGAAATTACCTTATTAATATATTTATTAATTATTGTATTTTTCTTAATTTGCAAAGTTTAGTATCTCTTTCATACTTTATGCAAAATATTTCCGCAATTATACATTATTCTATCTTTGATTTGAAGCATTTAAAAAGTCTTAAAAATATTTAGGTGATTTTCAATTGAGGCAATGGTAGGCGGTCATTCATTCTCTACTCTTTTTTTGTGATTAAGGCAAAAGCCCTACTCTTTTTTTGTGATTAAGGCAAAAGGAACACAATCATTTTCTTAAGAAGGATTGGTGAGGGGATTTCTTAGTATTTTAAGAACTCCCGATGCAGGTACTTATATTTGGAGGTTAGTTGCAATCTTCGATTTTTTTAGAATATGAATGCATGTTTATGTATGTATTTTTAAATTTGACCTTTTTACAATAGTCATAACATTTGATTAATGTGATCCTAAATGGGGCTTTGTCAAATTGCATTTTTCATTATAATAATGTTATCAACCAAAAAAATTATGGAATCTCTTAAGACTTTTGAAAGTAAGTTAGTGAATGTTAGCAGATAACTTCCAATAATGTAAAGTAATATTAAATAATGATTTTATGATTATAATATAATTTATATATATAATATGTATATATTATATATATATATGATATATAGTAAATGATTATTTATGATTAAATGTTATTTCTATATATTTAGTTTATGTAATCAATGCTTTTTTTTAGAATTTTAATTTAATTTGATTATAATTATTAGATTGATGGTGGGGATTAATTTTCCTTAAATATGCAGAAATATTTTTAAATTATTGAGATTTATTTCCCTTATTATGGCTTTTGGTTTTTAATATATTAAAAAAAATGTCTCCCGAATGTTATTGAACTTTTATTGTCTTATTAGTGTTTTAATGTGTTTTCACATCTATATTATATATAATATATATATATATATAGATAACATTAATTTTTAATTAATAATATAATAATTTAAAATTGTAATTGTCTTTTTTTGATTTTAAAAATTCTTGGCAATATGAGATGTATTACGAGGAAAGTGTATTGATGACTACTATGTATTGACTCCTATTGGTGTTTACCAACCATTTAATTTATATGGCTGCACTAGTACTAATCTTTATTTATTACTCATGTAGGTTGAGTTATATGCTCGCTTAATATTTATTTGTACAAATATTCCTTTTTATCGGCTAGAAAGCAATAACAATTCCCTTCATTTTTAAAATTGTGTTTATATTATGCATTTGATATTACTTCTTATCTCAATACCCAAAACGACATAAACATTGAATACAACAAAATAGTTGGGAAAACATGATTCACAAGAATGATAATAATGACATGTTGTATAACTAAGTAGGGCAGTTATTTCTTAATAATGAAAATGTAACAATATCAAATGATCATATACAACTATATCCGTGAATGCGTATAATTAGTGCAGATCCATCTTGACTTGGTATCTATCCTGCACTAAGAGGGACCATATTTTTTGAGGTCATATTTTATCATTTAAGATGGATGTAAGCTAGTTGCAGTTTCTCTCAACTTTGTAGTATTATATGTAAATATACAATTTTATTTTATTTATTTTATTTTTTTTAACTGTAACGGATATGAATTTTATTTATTTGATAAAGATAGGAGGGGTCTTTGCCGAGGCAGCCCCGTTTACAAAGAAAGCAGCCAACATATTCAGCTTATGAGTTACAGCCTTTTCAAAGAATTTGAAAGAAGTTATCGTCATTGATAAATAGCTGCCCTTTCATGAGTGGGCATCCTTTGTTCGCCAACTGATCAGCTTCGCCATTTAGGTTTCTAAGAATGTGATAGAACTTGTAGGAGGTGAAGTCTTGAAGAACTCTTTTCACTTTGCCCATAATTTTATTGAGATTAACATTGTTGAAGAGGTCCTCCGTGTTTAATTTTTTTATTAGAATCTCTGAATCTCCAAAGGTTTGGAGGTCTTTAACTCCCTTTTCTCTTGCTATTAGGCAAGCTTTGAGGAGGCCGAAGATCTCTGCCTGCTTGTTGGTTTTCTGGCCTAGTCCCCAGTAGACGCAGTCTCTTGAGGTCCCATCCGAAGAGTATATGACCCCTCCAGCACCGACGTTCCTGGGATTTCCTTTGGAGGCCCCGTCGAAGAAGATTGTGGTGAGTTTTTTGGATCTCCACCAGTTTATGAAACATTCCTCGGGATCTCTTATTCTCCACTCCGGATTTACTGTTTGAGGGGCAAGGAGGAGCTTACGAGGAGAAGGCTCAAGCGGGCAAAGCCATCTCCTTTCTTCAGGAAGGAGCAGAGGATCTTCTTTGAAGAACTGTTGTTGGGCTGCTTCCAAGAGGAATGCTTTGGCTTTAACTGCAACCTAAAGAGGGGAGTGTTTATTTCCATTAAAAATTTGGTCATTACGAGCCAACCCTATCTGCCAGCAAACGAATTTGGGGATTGCTGTCGAAATTTTCCGCCAGAAGGATTTGGTGGGGATGCTATGAGGATAGATATTGTTCCAAGAGGTGAACAGTTCATCAACAGTGCTATGAGGGAAGGCTGGAATCTGTAGGTCCAAAAGAGTGAGCCCCCATGCTTGCTTAGCAAAATTGCACTCCAGAAATAAGTGTTGGGCTGTTTCAGGGTTGCTTCTGCATAGCTCGCACCTATGAGGTCCTGCAATATTCCTTTTCTCTAGATTGTCTCCTGTAAGAAGTTTGTTATGCACCAGCGTCCAGAAAAAGAAATTCGCTTTAGGGAGAGCTAGATTGTCCCAGACTAGCTTCCAGAAGGCCGGAGTGTGGCTACTGTTCTTTGAATTCTAGAGTGCTTTGTATCCTGCTGCTGTGGTGTAGTTGCCTGACAGTCCCCAAGACCAACTGTCTCTCATATGGCGGTTTTCAGGAATGGAGCCTTCCAACAATTCGACAAGTCGATTTTTTTTGAGGCGTTAGCCAATCTGGGATGCCATTGAAAGCCCAACCGGCCCATTCTCCCCGGCAATCCCAAATCGAGAGGTCATAGAGTCTGTTTTTACCTGAGCGTAACAAAGATTCTCTGATGTCAGCTATGTCTTCATTCCCCTCCAATGGATGGCTGCCCATTATTCTATCCTGCCACTTGTTGATGCGCTTGCCATTGCCCGACACTCTGTACAAGGATTTATTAAAAAATATGCTGCTTTTGCAACAGAGTTTCCATACATGCGTGCTGTTGACCGAGGACTCAAATTGCAAGTTTCTGTAGGTCGAATTGCAAGCATATTTGGACAACAGGGTGTTGCTGGTCGGGTGATTGGGCTCATGAGCCATTTTCTAGAGGAGTTTTCCACCCATCGCTAGATTAACAAGGGAGGGATCTCGAATTTGGAGACCCCCCTCTACTATCGGCCGTCTAACCAGGTCCCAGTTTGCTAAATGCAACTTGCTTTCATTACCTTTCCCGCCTTGCCATAAAAAGTCCCTTAATAGTTTCGAGATCTGCTCCATGACGTTTCTGGGGGCCAATAAAAAAGCGGCTTGGTAGATTGGAAGCGAGGACAACTGAGTCTTGATTAAAATGACTTTTCCTCCTTTGGTTAACCAATAGCCACCTAGTGCTGCTATCTTTGTTTTGATTTTGCAAATGATATCTGACTAGAGCGACCTTCTATTGACACTGTTTGTAATAGGGAGGTCGAGGTATTTAATCCGTTCCCAGCTAGCATGACCTCTAAATCCCAGAACATTCGAGATGTTGTTGAGCTCTTGTTGACCTGTGTTCCAACTGTAAATTTCACTCTTTCTCTCATTGATAAGAGCACCTGAGACTCTGCAATAACTTTTTTGAACTGAATCAAAGACTTTGGCAATTCTGGGGGACGCACCTCCAAGGAGGAGTGAGTCATCTGCAAAGAGAGCATGATTCTGAGGGATGACATATGAGGAGGATTTGAGTCCAGGGAGAGAGCCAACAATTCTTTTAGCTATGAGTTTTCTATTGAAGGTATCTGCCATTAAGATATAGAGGAAAAGGGAGAGGGGGCATCCCTGCCTGATGCCTCTCCGGGCTTGGAAGAAATTAGAGGGACGACCATTGACAAGGGGGGCAATCCAAGGGTTATCAATGCAGGCATTTATAAGCTGGACAAAATGGGGCGAGAAGCCGAAGGAGAGGAGAACCTTGATGAGAAAAGAACGATTGACTCTATCAAACGCTTTTGCCATATCTAATTTAATCAACATACCTTTCTCTTTTCGCTTATTGCTGGAGTGGATTGTCTCCTGGACTTGAATGACATTGTCGAGAATGTGCCTGCCTTCCACGAAGCCGCCTTGAGGATTGGAGATCAGCCTCTTGAGCAGAGGCTTGATCCTGCTTGCTAATAGTTTGGCCAGTATTTTATAGGATGCATTACAAAGGGATATGGGTTTGAATCTGGCAAATGTTTCTGGATTGGAATCTTTGGGGATTAATGCTAGGTAATTGGAGTTGGTTCCTCCCCCGAGCTTAGCTTTTCTCATGAACCCCTTTATCATTTTTTGGAGATCTCTTTTGATGATCTTCCAATAGACTTTGTAGAAGTGTATCGTGAATCCGTCTAGTCCCAGAGACTTATTTGATTCCATGGACCAGATAACTTTGATGATTTCCTCCTTTGTTACCTCGTTGATGAGGGCAACATTGTCTTCTGATATGATTAGATGAGGAATATTCGAGAGGAATTCTGCTATTTCCCCATCGGTAGCCTGAGTTCCTTCACTAAAAAGATTTCTAAAGTGGTCGCCTGCAGCAGCTTTGACTTGGGTGAAGCCTTTGCTGACATGGCCCTCTGTTGTCTTTATTTCTGAGATATGGTTCCTGGACAGCCGGGCTCTATATTGTCTGTGGAAGAAGGAGGTGTTTCGATCCCCTACTTTTAGCCACAGACTCCTAGATTTGATTCTCCAATATTCTTCTTCTTTTCGGAAGGATCGATATGTAGAGGATTGGGCCTTTATTTCTTGTTCCAAAAGATCCGCTGTTATCTCTTTGCTTTCCATTTCCGTTTGCAGAGTCTCCAGAGTGTACACTGCTTCTTTTCTTATGCTGGTTGGAGTAGGGATTGGTTTCCTTATCCACTCCTTCAGAGCTTGTTTTGTGGCCTTCAATTTTTGCTCCCACACAAAACTTGAGGACCCTGAGAGTGACTTAGCCCAAGCTTCTTTTACAGTTTCGAAAAAGCCTTCTCTCTCAGTCCATGAAGGGCTGAAGTGGAATGGTAGAGGACCTAGGTCTTCTTCGTCATCAAGGAGAAGCTGGATCGGCTTGTGGTCAGAGGTCAACTTGGGTAAAATTTTGGTTTTGATTATCTTTTTATCCATAATAAGGGAACCTTGGACCAGAAATCAATCCAATCGAGCAGAAATGTGCTCAAGCCTAGTTCTGTTATTGGACTAGGTATAAAGGCCGCGTATGGGATTGAAGTCTAATAGATCCCATTGTTGCGATATTTTTTCCACAAAGGCCAACATAGGATCTCTGCTGTTGGAGCCGCCCCTTTTCTCTTTTGATTTCAGAACTATATTAAGATCACCTACTAGGAAAATGTTACTTGGAATATGCTGTTCTAAAAATGCTGAGAGGGAGGTCCAGCATTCTCGTTTCTCAGAGTAAGTGACAAGGACATAAAGATTAAATAGAGAGATAGTCAACTTACTTGCATAGTGTGTCAGCTCCGTGAAGATCCAATGCTGTGTTTCATGAGATTTTTTTAGCAGAAATAAATCCTCTGTCCAAAGAGTCGCCAACCCTCCGGAAGAGCCCCTTGAACTTACTGCTTTGCTTGCACTTTTCTTCCACTTTGACTTGCTGATGTCTAGAAGCGCTCGGGCTTCTATCTTCGTCTCTTGGAGCATGAGGATGTCTGAAGGTTTTATTTTCAGGAGGTCCATGACTGCTTTAGCTTTGGAGGCGTTCCCCAGTCCTCTGCAGTTCCAAGAGGCGAGCTTCATGATTTACTTGAGAGGGGGGATAGGGCCTCCCTTTGAAGGCCTTAGTCTGGTGTTCTTCCAATGGACATTTCTATGGTGGGTTGGCTACCTTGGACTTTGAGTCTCTCAGCCTCCTATTCCCTTATTTCTTTGCGGGATTTCCTGCCTGCTCTTCTGGAGGGGCGCTCAATGGCTTCATCCTCTGAAGAACCCGAATTATCTACTGGTTTTTTCCTTGTTACTTCAGCGTAAGATGGGTTGGAGGGGCTACCTTGCGAGGCCTCAACCTGTATAGCTTCTTCCCCTTCTTTATTGGATGGAGGGGCTTCTGTATGTACCTGGTTTTCCTGAGTCGTACCTGTTGGGTTGGTCTGAATTTTTTCTAAGTCACTTAGAGTTGCATCCTTTTCCTGATTGTTCTTGGAACTGCCTGGAGTTCCTGAGGTTTTCCCTTTGCCATTTCCTTTTTTTTGATGGGTAGTCTTTTGGACTACCGTCCATTGATCCTTGTTTATTTTGTCTGTTTGCTCCTCTGCTTTTTTCTTGCAGTGCTTAGCAAAATGACCGTGACCGTGGCAGTGTCTGCATTTGAAAGGGAGCTGTTCGTAATCCAGTTCCTGGATGTGTGTCCACCTAGCAACTGTGAGCTTAATTGCTTTAGGCAAACCCTCTTCTAGGTCAACTTCTACACAGATTCGGGCACATGAGTACTGATCTTTCCTTGCTGCTTGATCTATGTATTTTCTGAGCGCGTTACCAATGATCTGGAAGGTTTTTTGATTCCAGCAGTGGAGGGGCAAATGGGGAAGTCACACCCACACGGAGACAGTGGAGGGGACGTCTTGAGAGGGATCAAAGTCGGGAGACCATTTGTTTAGATACAGGCCTTGTGGTCCCATGAAATAAGGGCCATTTCTAAAGATGAGACTTCTATCATTCGGGTTTTCAAAGACAAATACGAAGAACCCTTTGCCCACGAAATAACTCTTGACCCCCTCTTTAATCAAAGGAGACCAATTTATTTGGGTCCAGTCCTCTACCGATTTTGGGGATGGCTAGAGGCCCGTAAACTAGCCTATTAACCCTCTCTCTACGAGATTCGGAGCAGCCTTGCATGTTTCTTTTTCAGGAAGGGCAACAGTAGGGATCAAATCTAGTTTCTTGGCAAACTTCCGCTGACTAGCCGTGGGAGGGCGCTTCGAACTTGCGGCAAGCAGTGCTTTGAATGCATAGATCTCCGGAGGCGAGTTGAGTGGAGGGGCAGGGCCCCCGCTGGATTCCATGGGAGAGCCTCTGCTAGTGAAACTCTACATCTGCAGGGCCGCGCTGGCTTGCTCCCGAAAGCCCAAGTTCTCCGATCTATCGAGCAGGTGGGTCTTTTGCCAACTTTTTGAATGAGAGATCCTCAGATGCAGAGTGAACGCCGAGGCTGGCCTGCGGCCAGGGGCGTAGTGCTGAGACGACGACTAGGTCTTCAACAGGTCGAACCAGGAAGTTTTCTAAACATAAAATAATTTTTTTTCTTGTAATTATACAATTTTGATTATTGTTAAGATATTTCCTTTTACCTTATGACAAGAATTCTATATAAATTATCATATCTATCATAGTTTTTTTTATTATTATTAGTAAATCCCATATTTGTCTTTTTTAAGTCTTTATATAGTAGTGTAGATATCCAACCAATAATTCCTCACTATTTTCACTACGATGATACCCTAATATTCAAATTCTTTATTTCTATAGGCCTAGTTCCAACTTGACTTACTATTTTGCTTTTATAAGTTACCCCTTATATGCGCTGTTAAATTGTAGTAAGAAAATGCTTTATTTGACTTGTGGGTGAAAATGTGAAGATGAGTTACACTTTTGTGAGAAGCGCCTTTGAAAATTTCACATTCTCAATTTTTCGGCTGAACAGTTATTATTTATTTATTTATTATTATTTTATTTTATTTATTTATTTTTTTTTATTATTGTTTATTTTTTAAAATTATTTTATTTATTTATTTATATATATATTATTTTATTTTATTTATTTATTTGTTTATTTTATTTTATTTTATTTTTTATTTTTATTTTTTTTTATTTTATTTTTTATTTATTTATTTTCGGCCGAATTTTCTAAATTTATTCAGTCGAACTATTTTACTAAAGTTCAACCAAACCTTTTTCCGTTTAGATTAACGCCGACTGTTAAACTAAATTTTTGCCGGAGTTGAAAAAATTAGCAAAAAAATAGTTTGGCCAAATCAATAATTTGACCGAATAACTGATTTAGCCGAACTATTGGTTCGTCTGAATAAACGTTTTATATATACGACGGGCCAGATTTTTCCGTGAAGTTTTCGAATTTTTTGATTTTTCATTATGTTGTCGAGCGTTGTGAGGTCTGTTAATTTTTCATTGGCTTTGTTGATTTTTCATTGTGTTGTCAAGCGCTGTAAGGTCTGTTGACTTTTCATTGTGTTGTCGAGTGCTGTGAGGTCTATTGACTTTTCATTATGTTGATTTGAGACGAAGCCTTGTTGAGCATTGTAAGGTTGGTTTGAGCCGAAGCCTTGCTGAGCGCTGTGAGGTACGTTCAATTCAATTTTTTGTAATTAATTTTTTTTGTTGTTTTTGTTTTACAAGTTTTATTGGAATTTTTAATGATTTTTTTTTTTTTTTTTTTTTTTTTTTTTTTTTTTTTAATTAATTAATTAATTTATTTTCAGTTTGGTGCCATAGGAATTGGTTGGTTGCACTCATTGATGACAACTTTCTAAGCCTCCTTGTCTGGACCAGGTAAGTCTCTCGGCTAAATAATGTGCAACCAGTAAATAAAACTAGATTGTTCTCTATTTTTCTAATTAGAGTGTTGGCATTACTATAGCCCCCTAGACCACTGCTCGCATTTAGATTCACAACAATTCACGATGGGTGTGTGTGTCTTGAATACCACCTTTGCCTAAAACAACTTTAGTAATTATCAATCAGTTCAACATAGGATACCTACGACGCATTAGAGCCACATGTAGGGTAATAATTTGGCCACTCTCCAAAATCCTTGACAACCATCTTATCCTTTAAATCCCATTACTTGTTATCTTATCCTTTAAATCACATTAATGGTTAATTGCATTGAGTAATAAAATACATGAATTTCTGGTTAATTGCATTGAGTAATTAAATACATGAACATGTAACAAGCCTTAAAAGCATACATCTTCCATGTTGGAAGCATTTTCAATAGGTCATTACAAAAGCAAACATTACTTGCATATTTAAAATTTTCCAAACAAAACTGGAAGTGATTTGAATTCAAACATGAATCAAATTCTATTGCTCCCCCTCTTTCCAACAACAGATTAGAGTAGATAAGAGTCGCATGAAGGGATGTTGCTGCAACTTCTCCCAACTTTTTTCTTATTGTGTAGAATCACAATTCTACCTTGTGATGCTTATCTTTTAGAGTATTCCTAATTATATAGAGGAGTCATAAACGCCAGTCTCAAAAATTGTCCAAATACAAAACTCATGTGTACTAACAATAGACTTGACGCCGTTCAAGAAACAAGAATTTACATTATGAAATACACTGTTTTGGAACAAGATTTTACATAACAAAAATGGATTTCATGATAGTCAAAAGAAAAGCTCAGAGCTAAGGGCTCAGATTTCATATTTAGACCAGAACTCGATACATCGTGAAACAATCCGACTATGGCAAAGGAGCCATGATAAGAAAAATAGTAAACCCTTATTCCGACCCTCGGTTGAGGCACCATCCGAATTTGGGTTGGTAACTGTAGAAGGTAATCCTAATTAAGACTTGCATAGACCACTGTAAAGTGCCATGTTGAGCCGAGAAAAAGAAAACCTGGCCAAAAGTGGTACCTGGTTATTAGTCTCAAGAGTCAAACTTGTATTTGATCTCACTAAATGAAATTGAAATTGAAAAATTAAATTGAAACTGACAAATGAGTAAATGAAATTGAAATTGATAAATTTCTTGCATATCTAAATCAAGTATTTAAGCCCTGTTTAAATTATTTTTTTACAAAATTGTTATTAAAAATTTGCTGCACCTATTGTTGGGTGCATCAAATTGAAGCTAATTAGAGCGTTGGCATTGTTTTGTCATCTATTTTTGGTGTTTTAATTTTAATGTTATTGGGTTGACTTGTTCTACATTGATTTATCTCGTAGAACAACCTTGATTCTTCTTGGTAACATATTTTCATTGCTTTTGTTGTTTTATGTTCATTTATGTTTCATTTTTCATTATGCGTAATTCATTTCAAGCTTCTCTATTTGCTTCGAACATGGGTCTTATTAGCTTTCTAAGATGAGACAAAATACACTGAATTGAAGGTTTTGTATTTGCTCTTTTCAAGTAGTAGTTTCTTTTTGAGATACATCTTTTTCATTTCTATTTTGTTGGGTGTATGAGATTGAAGCTAATTAGAGTGTTGGCATTGCTTTCTCATCTATTTTTGGTGTTCTAACTTTAATTTTATTGGGTTTCTAATTAGAGTGTTGGCATTGCTTTGTCATCTATTTTTGGTGTTTTAATTTTAATGTTATTGGGTTGACTTGTTCTACATTGATTTATCTTGTAGAACAACTTTGATGCTTCTTGGTAACATACTTCCCTTCTTTTGTTGTTATATGTTCATTTATGTTCATTTTTCATTATGTGTAATTCACTTCAAGCTTCCCTATTTGCTTGGAACATAGGTCTTATTAGCGTTTTAAGATGAGGCAAAATACACTTAATTGAAGGTTCTTGTACGTGCTATTTTCAATTAGTACTTTCTTTTTGAGATACATCTTTTTCATTTCTATTTTGGTGGGTGCATGAGATTGAAGCTAATTAGAGTGTTGGCATTGCTTTGTCATTTATTTTTGGTGTTTTAATTTTAATGTTATTAGGTTCACTCATTCTAACTTGATTTATGTCATAGAACTATGGTCCAATCCAAACGCTTCAGAATGCTACGAAGAGAAGCCCTTATTTGATCAAAAAGTTCTATGCTGTGAATATGACCATATGATGCAGTGTCAAAGAACTATAAATGATGCACCTATCATAAATGCTAGTATCATATCCCCATCTTCTTAGCACAACATTTGAATCGACAAAATAAAAAATTTGATCAATGAAGAGGACGCCATTGAAAAAGAAGATGATATCATAGCCATTGAACAACCTTGATGTTTCTTGGTAACATATTTTCCATGATTATGTTGTTATATGTTCATTTATGTTTCCTTTTTCATTATGTGTAATTCACATTGCTTATTTATTTGCTTGGAACATGTGTCTTATTAGCTGCCTAAGATGAGACATAATACACTTAATTGGAGGTTCTTGTACTTTCTTCTTTCAAGCAATGGTTTCTTTTTGAGATGCATCTTTTTCATTTCTATTTTGTTGGGTGCATGAGAATTATTATTATTATTTTTTTTTAACAAGATTGGGTGCATGAGATTGAAGCTAATTAGAGTGTTGGCATTTATTTGCCATTTATTTTTGGTATTTTACTTTTAATGTTATTGGGTTGCTAATTAGAGTGTTGGCCTTGCTTTGTCATCTATTTTTGGTGTTTTAATCTTAATGTTATTGGGTTGACTTATTCTACCTTGATTTATCTCATAGAAAAATCTTGATGCTTCTTGGTAACATATTTTCATTGCTTCTATTGTTATATGTTTATTTATGCTTCATTTTTCATTATGTGTAATTCACGTTGCTTCCCTATTTGCTTGGAACATGGGTCTTATTAGCTTCCTAAGATGAGGCAAAATACACTTAATTGAAGGTTCTTGTACTTTCTCTTTTCAAGTAGTAGTTTCTTTTTGAGACACATCTTTTTGATTTCTATTTTGTTGGGTTCATGAGATCGAAGCTAATTAGAGTGTTGGCATGCTTTGTCATTTATTTTTGGTGTTTTAATTTGAATGTTATTGTGTTGCTAATTAGAGTGTTGGAAGTGCTTTGTCATCTATTTTTGGTGTTTTAATCTTGATGTTATTAGGTTGACTTGTTCTACCTTGATTTATCTCGTAGAACAACCTTGATGCTTCTTGGTAACATACTTTCCTTCTTCTGTTGTTATATGTTCATTTATATTTCCTTTTTCATTATGTGTAATTCACTTTGCTTCCCTATTTGCTTGGAATATGGGTCTTATTAGCTTCCTAAGATGAGACAAAATACACTTAATTGAAGGTTCTTATACTTGCTCTTTTCAAGTAGTAGTTTATTTTTGAGATGTATCTTTTTCATTTCTATTTTGTTGGGTGCATGCGATTGAAGCTAATTAGAGTGTTGGAATTGATTTGTCATTTATTTTTGGTGTTTTAATCTTAATGTTATTGGGTTGTTAATTAGAGTGTTTCCATTGCTTTGTCATCTATTTTTTGTGTTTTAATTTTAATGTTATATGGTTGATTTGTTCTACCTTGATTTATGTCGTAGAGTTCAACCTTGATGCTTTTTAGTAACATACTTTCCTTGCCTTTGTTGTTATATGTTCATTTATGTTTCATTTTTCATTATGTTTAATTCATTTTGCTTCCCTATTTGCTTGGAACATGGTTCTTATTAGCATCTTAAGATGATGCATAATACACTTAATTGAATGTTTTTGTACTTTCTCTTTTCAAATAATAGTTTCTTTTTGAGATACATCTTTTTCATTTTTATTTTGTTGGGTGTATGAGGTTGAAGCTAATTAGAGTGTTGGCATTGCTTTGTCATTTGTTTTTGGTGTTTTAATTCTAATGTTATTGGGTTGCTAATTAAAGTGTTGGAATTGCTTTGTCATCCATTTTTGGTGTTTTAATCTTAATGTTATTGGGTTGACTTGTTCTACCTTGATTTATCTCATAGAACAACCTTGATGCTTCTTGGTAACATACTTTCCTTGCTTATGTTGTTATATGTTCATTTATGTTTCCTTTTTCATTATGTGTAATTCACTTTGCTTCCCTATTTAGTTGGAACATGGGTCTTATTAACTTCCTAAGATAAAACATAATACACTTAATTGAAGGTTCTTGTACTTGCTCTTTTCAAGTAGTAGTTTCTTTTTGAGATGCATCTTTTTCAATTCTATTTTGTTGGGTGCATGAGATTGAAGCTACTTAGAGTGTTGGAATTGCTTGTCATTTATTTTTGGTGTTTTAATTTTAATGTTATTGGGTTGCTAATTAGAGTGTTGGCATTGCTTTGTCATTTGTTTTTGGTGTTTTAATATTAATGTTATTGTGTTTCTAATTAGAGTATTTCCATTGCTTTGTCATCTATTTTTTGTGTTTTAATTTTAATGTTATTAGGTTGACTTGTTCTACCTTGATTTATGTCGTAGAGTTCAACCTTGACGCTTCTTAGTAACACACTTTCCTTGCCTTTGTTGTTATATATTTATTTATGTTTCATTTTTCATTATGTTTAATTCACTTTGCTTCCTTATTTGCTTGAAACATGGGTCTTATTAGCCTCCTAAGGCATAATACACTTAATTAAATGTTTTTGTACTTTCTCTTTTCAAGTAGTAGTTTCCTTTTGATATACATCTTTTTCATTTCTATTTTGTTGAGTGCATGAGATTCAAGCTAATTAGAGTGTTGACATTTCTTTGTCATCTATTTTTTGTGTTTTAATTTTAATGTTATTGGGTGATATGAATGGGATAATTAGTTTGCTATACTAAATTCCTTTTCAGAATATGTTAAAAGTGCTTAAATATTCATGAGATTCATTGTAAGTTTAAACATGCATTTTGAGTGTTTTTATGTAAATTTTATGTGCAAATTAACATAAACAAATGATTGAATAACAACATATAACATACATGAACATCACCAAAAACAGTATTACAACAATACATGATGGAGTTCACCCCGCATGGGCTACGTCTCCTTGGTCCAACTTCCAATGGCTTGGCCCTTTCTATTATGTTAAAAAATGTGAATACATCATTTTACAATGCCCAGATATCTCTGAAACCTGTTCCAATGGCTTAAGAATGCCCAAAAATGCCTATGTAGCCTCTTTATGCTCTTGATGTGGTCAAAAACTCAAGAAGTTATGGCTTCCCCAAGTCTTTTTGTTCTTTGCACTGTAAATTCCCCAAAATCCGACATCATCCTACAATTTTGCTCCAAATTGTGCTAATGGAGAGACAATTTCACCGATTTTCAGGCGAAATTGTCAGACACGTTAAATTGCCTCTAACGCATAAACTATGAATTTTATGGCCATATGGGGGCTATGTGCTCGGGGCTAAGGCCAACAGCCCACCCCTGTTGGTCGGGACCTTGCTCCATTTGCTGGTGTTCATTTGGTGGCATGTGCCCAAGGGTTGGTCCCCCACAAGCTGATCCTTTCCTTTGAATGGCGTAGATATGGAATTTAAATATATGCCGACAACATAACATGTTAAGAGCTTCTTGCATGGTGCGTTGGTAGAAGGCTTGGAACATTACTTGGTGGTCGTGGGTTCAAGCCGTGCTGCTGCTGCCCAAACCTTGACCCAAAATTTTGGTGGCCCTCGGGCTGCCATATGGTGGCCTCTGGTTGGGCCATGTGTTAGCCCGTGGTTAGTCACCAACCACCCAATCAAACACTGCCAACTGCACCCAATGAGATCGTGCCACTTGACACAACATGATTCAATGAAGGCCTGTTGACTAGTCAAACCTGCCACCTCAGTCTGAACAGTCAGCGCCACGTCAGCAATACAAACTGCTGACTGGGTTGTCACATTTTGCAAAAAATTGTCTGTTTGGGAAAGTGATCAGAACATGATTTTGGGAGCATACGATTTCCATTTCACGCGAAATGAGTTGTGTTGATTCAGGATGACGAGCACTACGCGGTCATTCAGGTTCCACGTCGATCCAACAACTTTGAATTTTGAGCTATTTTTTGAGTACCTGATCATTCCTCTCCACTGGAAGCCTTTTGGACCCTAAAAGATCACTTTCACACCTGGAAAAACCCATTCCATGGTAGAAAAGAAACACATGCAATCCCATGCATGCCAAATCTAGTAAGGAAAATACACATGCAAGTCGATACCTACAATGAAGCCTGATGTAGGTGCTTGATCCTGCCTTTCCCTGATTGATCTTTACTTCCTCTTTCCTCCTTTTCTTTTTTTGCTCCAATCCAAAGTGCTCTAAGAAACTCTAAGTGTTGAAGAGTATGAGAGAGAGAGAGAGAGAATAATGAGAGATCTCCAAAGCTATACTGACAAAAGGTTACCAACTGATCCTTCATTTTCCTCCTCACATGCAACCTGTGACCTTTCACCTCCTTTTTCTCCTAGTTTCCATTGTTTTCATAAATAATTGTGCCAAAAATGTCATTTTGCCTTTCCAAATCATTAGCAATTCCCTTAGCCATAAACAACCAAATGAACACCCCCCTAGGATGCCTTACCCAAAATTTAGCTTGGAATAAGTGTCCCATTCATCCGTGGTTAATGTTTTTAACTCTTATTACAAGAAATTTTCACAAGGGTTGTTACAGAACCCTCCCCCTTGGGGGACACCGTCCTTGCTGTTCAACCACACCCGAAAGAAGACATACTACTCATGGAGCTTTATAACACAGCTCGATGCAATATTTACAATGAAAGATCTACTCAAGAGAAAAACATCATGACAACATACCACATAGTGGAGCTTTATAGCATAGCTCATTATGTTATTTACAATAATCATCCTGTTGAGTGCCAATTCACATGACATCTTAACATCATGATAACTTAATCACATGATAGCATAATAACATGATAACATAACAATAATGACATGACACCCATACCGCATAGTGGAGCTTTATAACACTTGTTACGGTATTTACATCCATACACATGGGTACATATAGCAACGTCACCATAAATATAGATACCATAACATATGCCAAATCATATACCTTTTTTTTTTTCGAGGAGAAAATCTGTAATTTCTATTAATTTCAGAAAATTACATGTTGTAGATGCAAAACGCATATGCAGAAGTGTGGGCAAAGCCACTTACAATAACAATACTTCAAGAGACATATTCTAGTAAAGCCCACAGACTGGGCAGCAAGTAAAGGGTATGTAAACCCCAAACCAGTTTGCAGAAATAGAACTGTGGAGGATACCCATACCTGTCACAACTTAACAACAAATAAAGCAAAAATAGGCTCTTGAGGAAAGAAAATGAAACAGTAAAACTCTAAATATGGCTGCCCATACAAGTACGAGAGGCACGAAATGAGGAAAGAGCAGCCAGGGTAGCCACTCCTCCTCCGCCCCCTCAAACTCTCCTCCTGAAGCCAACGAAACCAGAGGAAGAGACCAAACTGCCCAAACTTCCTCAGCCACCTGCAGAAACCCCAACAAATAAAATGACTATGATGAAGCAACACGAAACAATGCCCTGTTCCCTCAACGCTTTAATAAATCGCAATGGAAAGCTAGCGAGCCATCAAAAAAAGCCCCAACTGCCACAGCAGAGAAACCCATCCAGTCCCAACCAGAGCAAAGGCAGGTCCGGGGGCAGAGGCGGCTAGGGCAACCACCTTGCCCCCACGAAGAGTGATAGCTGAAGACCAAAATAAAACCTCGCTTCTGCTCCGCAGCTTAGTAAAAAAACCCAAAGTTCTACTCCTTTACTTGACCGCCAAGTAGAGCCGCACGGTAGGTCTGAGCAGTGGGCCGCCGCTGCAAAGCATTGACTCGTGCCTCAGTCGCTCAACAGTAGCAAAGCAAGGTGCCTCGAAACTCTTCCGTTTAGAGCCCAAGACGAGCGGGCCTCCAAATAAGAATCTCAGAGCCGAAGCTGAGGAAAAGGATTCAGGTCAGTAGGAATGGGGGAAGCAGGGGCCGAAAGATGAAGCTTCGCCTCAGGCTGAGCAGGAACCGGTAGTCGTTCAAAGCCCCAACTGAAAACTTCGAACCCCGATCAGACCTCCGATAGCTCGGCAATGGCGACGAAGTTCCAACAATGGCAACAAGAAGGGCCGCCAGAACCAGGGGTAGCCCTGCCACCTCTTCCCAATGACGACAACAGGAGCAGTAGAAAAAACCCTATCTCTGCACACGCCTCTCCACAGGTCATGCCAAATCATATACCAAAACATATATCAAACATATACTAGTCATCATATCTAAGCACATTTCAAAACATCATATTAGCATATATCAAACCATCATAAAGCATATATTGAACCACCATAAGAAAATACCAAACCACCATAAGAAAATACCAACAACCATACGCAAATACCAAACCACCATGTCAAGCTGCTTTGCCTCAACCAGAAAACAAGGAAGGATACATGGCTCGCATCTGATCCACCATATCCCATGTAGCTTCAACAGGCCCAAAGTGCTTCTATTGCACTTTAACTTGCTTGATTGTTCGGTTCTGGAGCATGAGCACATTTTTCTGTAATATACATTGAGGCTTCGAATGGAATTATCCATCTGGTTCCACCTGCAATACAGACCAATGAATTACATGATCAACATCCTTAACATACTTCTTAAGCAAAGATACATGCAAAACATCATGGAATTTCATTATTGGAGGCATTGCAAGTCGATAGGCTACTGGCTCAATCCTCTCAATGATACTGAATGGTCCACAAAATCGTGGTGCCAGCTTGGCACATGATCCAATCCGCAAGGATCTCTTCTTTGGTTTGATGCACAAGTATACATGTTCTCCAACCTCGAACTCCTTGAACAACCTGGAACTATCTGCATAAATATTCTGCCTATCCTGCGCTGCCTTGAGATTCTTCTTGATCACCTGCATCTCCTGTTCCATTGTTGAAAATGGCAACAAGAAATGTTAAAAATAGAAGTGCTAAAAATTGCACTGCTATAAATAGCAGTTTGGGTACCAGTGTTAGACATAGCAACAAGGAATGAAAAATGGAAGTGCCATAAATAACATTGCTAAAGATAGGATTTCAGGATAGATTCCTATTTTAGTTAGTCCCTGAGCTAAAATAGTGAAGTAAAATTTGAATTTGATCTTAGCAGTTGTTCGTAAATTAATTAATTAATTCATCTTGAATTAATTAGTTAAGGAAAAATAAACATGAAGTCTATGTGAGGACTTGCAACAATTATTCATTTGATTAAGGGATTTATCCATCAGTTAAAGAGATAAGGATGAGTTGTAATTAGTTGGCTCAGTTAACTTAGTCAAGTCCAGTTAAATTAATTCAAACAGTTTGTTGAATTAATTGTGAGTTCAGTTAGTTAATGCTTGCATGCATGTAACTACTGCACTTCAGATAACTAAATATTCTCTCACAAATAACTCATGCATGTCAGTTCTGTTAGAGACCCTGATCCACGTGGATGTTGGTGGCCACCCACCTATCCCATTTGGACCCCCACAATTGTCTCTTTCAGCTTTTTTAGTTTCCTAAATTGTAGCACAATTTACTATTTTTAGCAGTTTTTCGGGTCCTGAACTTCCGGAGCCATTTTGAGGCCCTA
>APFE030517123.1:0-11334 GCA_000404065.3 Pinus taeda | reverse complement strand
TATATAGATCTTTCACAAAACAGATTATAATTAATTGATAATGACTTTTAAGTGGTCTATATAAAGCCATTTATTGAGTTTTATTTTCATATCATGAGGTTTAATCTAAGTGTGTAAATGTGACACTTTTTTTTTTTAAATAAAACTCCACGTAATATGAAATGTTTTTTCTAACAACACATGGAATAATTAATTGGTAATGAACGTTAAGTAGATTGTTAAAGTTATTTCAAGGTACAAGTCATAAATAAATGTATTTAAACTTTATGCAACATATGGCATTTGATTTTCCCACCTTTATTAACATTTGGTAAATTTCAATTCTTAAATAAATTATTTGTAATTGAAATAATCTCATAGAAACCAACAAGACAATTATGTATTAAATTATATTTAGAATGTATGTGTGTATAAATGGAATTTATTTTTGAAATAAAGATCTCAATGTAAAAAAATATATATATATTTTTAGAAACTTAATAATTTAAAACCAATTATTTATGAGTTCTAACTCGTTTATTCTATTTTGAATTGAAAGTTTGACTAACTATGCATTATTAAATCAATTATTTTTATATGTAATCATGTCATATAAGTCAATAAGTCAAGAAATCATTAATTAATTTTTATTTAACTATCATGTGGTTTAATATGAATGTACAAATGTGAAATTGTTATTTCTAGAATAAAAAAACCATGTAAAGAAAATGAATTTTCTAATAAAACATGGATTAATGAATTCACCATGAGCATTAAGTAGACTATTTTAAGCTCATTTCAAGAATGGGGGCCATTAAATTGGATGCCTTTAACTTTTTACACCATATGACATGCTTTCACCATCAATATTAACATTTTGTAAATTTCAAATCTTAAATAAACTATTTGTACTTAAATAATCTTCATAGATCCAACAAGACCCAGAAGTTATTTATTGAATTTTATTTAGTTATATGTATTCATACAAGTTTAAAAATGTAATTTATTTTTGAAATAAATCTGCAAGTAAAGATATATCTTATACAAAACTATTTAAGATTAATTGATAATTAGCTTTAAGTGGTTTATTCATGCTACATGAAAAATCCAATGTCATAGATGAATGCCTTTTAATACACATTTAATCTTCAAAATCAATATCTTCATGATAATTTAAAATTATCTACATTAAGTATTTAATAATTAAAGAACACGGGGACTTATATAGATTTCAACTAAAATACATGAGTTACGTTTCACATTTATTTCTTCCCCATTAAAAATGTTTATCATTTTCTCTTCTTAGTGAAAGTAAAGGTCAATCATGGTTTTCCATACAATTGGTTAACACTAAATTTACATCGAGACTATTATTGGTTTTGACAATGTTTACAAGGAGAGATCAATATCCACCCGACCATCAATTGTGCTGATATTTGAAAACCCATGCCTCCACTACTTACAAGAATTCACCACTAAAGTTTCTTGTTTACTTCATTTTGTGACAATGTCCATCATAATGGAATGACTTGAATAGCAATTTAAGAACTCTCATTTGATGTACTTGGGTTTGAGTGGAGATAGACCAATGGTGCCTAACCTTCTTGAAATACGTAGATCAACAATGTATAACCTTTATAGTATATGCCTACATTCTATGAAGATGAATGATGACCCCCTCATTAGTGCTTCATAAAGGCACAAAGGGACCGTAGGAAATTGAGCACAAGAACATTTTACTAAGGTTTTAATAGACTAGTTTCAATGCAATGCAAGGGACACCTATCCTTGTCATTTACAATAAGATACTCACATGACCATCATTCAATCAACAAATCCCTTGTAGGTTGGGGGAAACGGGGTTAGAGTTGTGAGACATAAAATATAAACATCGATAAATCTAGCAGGTTATCCATAACTATAATATCTCAATTGGATGTTTGACATACTAATATGATTTAACTTAAATAAATTTCTCCTAAGAGTTTGATTTCACACTCCTATTGTATATTGATACTATTATACATAACAACCCCATGTTTGACCTGTTCATGATCTCTAATTGGTTAGAAATTACTTGCAAATTATTTTAATGTTGAATCAAGTTAATATGGAAATTTACAAACAAAATGAATGTTGTTGGAGGCCTTGTAATAGAATACTTCCAAATTTAGTGAAGTATGTGTTTAAAGACATTTCACTAGATTCTTGTGCACAATTGGAAGCAAATAAGTATTATCTCTTCATGTTTAAATATTGCTTTCTTGTCATGTTATAAATATTCATATGTGTCTCTTATGAAATCTAAAATGTAAACAAGGAATGATATCTTAGAATTAGCTTAAATGATTTCTGTTTTAACGGTTTACTTTCTATATGTTTTCTATTAAACTATCTTGGTCTAGGAATTCTTAATTTCTCCCTTACTTCCATAGTTTCCCCCCCCCCCCCCCCCCCCATTTATTCCATAGTAAAGGGTTCTTAGTTTCCCTTTGCTACTGATCATCCTTATTTTCTTCATCTTAATCCCAGTTAAGGATTCTTCATTGCCCTTCACCCTGGTTAGGACTACCTCATCCATTTGAACTTGCAAATTTGCTTTTGCTATGCTAGTCTACCATGTGAACTCTTACTTTAGTGATTGATTAGATCTAGTCAAGCCACTCTTTGATTGACTCCATAGCCCAATGGCTTGAATACTTGTTCTGCCCATCTGTTTTCTTAATTCCACCACCCAATCAAAACGAAAACATCAAGAGCACTAATAACTAGCCTAAAATCCCACCCAAAACAAAGTTAAATTATAAAGAGAGCCCTCTCTGGACTTAGGTTGGCTAGAACACAAGTCTAAATATTAGGTTTTTGGTTACCTCAGACTATTCCTTCTTTGATAAATTCTAGGGAAAACATCTGAGTGATAATGTAGTGGCAACCATACTGGGGACTCAAACCCCGAGTCTTAATAAACCTTTGAGAAATTAAAATTTTTATTTTCAAGCCTCTTAAAGGGTTTATTAGAAGTTATTTCAAAAACTCATAAAATAGAAAATAATTAGAAAAAGCTCGAAATCTAGCTTCAGGGAGAAATCACCATACCAAGGCCAACCCTGATCCAAATACTCCCCTTGTATTTCAAAATCCCAACCTTATTCTTAGAATAATCAAAAGGCAAGAAAGTTGATTAAGCCCAAGACCTTTATTTAGATCCAATTATTGTCCTAGTGAGTGGTTGTTCATAGAAGAGATCGCTTTTGATGATTATTTTGACCATTCTCTATTTAGAACCATGTCTGAGAGTGAACTTGCAGACACAATTCAAGATCTAAAATTTAGAGCAAAACTTGAAGTCCAACGAGAAAGATTACCAATTGATCAATACCTTTTGAACTCTCCTCAGTCATCCCTTACTACTAATAGAATCCATAAACTTTCTGAAAGAACTTTAACCTATTTTAGCTCACCATCATTTCCCCACACTTATGAAGTTAATTCCTCATCTCCATTCATACCTTCACTTCCCCATCAGCCTATCTGACGCAGGCTAGGCCTCCAAATAACCAGGATCTTTTCAACACATTCATATACAAGCATGCACCTCAACTTTTTCTCAATACACGGTAATTTCATCATCTATATGAAAGCTTATTTGTTACAAACAACCATGGTTATGAAGCCATTATTAATACACACCATCCCAAATTTTCTTCATAACTATCATTTCAACTCACATACTTTCATTCTTATAACGCCAGAGTTAAATCAAAACTCAAAGAAAAGGATGTGCCCTGCTATCATTTCCATTCAACATCAGTGCTCAAATATGACTTATAACTGAGTTCAATCAAAAGAATGAACTTATGCTTTTCGACCTCAAGTGGACATACCAAACAATACCCATATCATTTGCATGCACAAATTTACATGTTTCAACCAGTCAAAGCACCAACTATATGTGTGCCCTTTCTCTTACAGCGTACCCACTGATACACAAGTATTTCCTTTCAATATTTACAGTTGATTCAATCAGATTTAAATATTGAAATCTGGCAATTTCTCTTACCTCTGTTCAGACTATCATCGTCCACGATTTCACTCTGCAATTGTCATCACTGTAGATCGATCCTGCTTGTGGCATTTTTATATCGACTTCTTGTTGATTCTTCTCAGTGAACAAAGGCGCACACATTAAAACTGTGCGAGGTAATCATTTCAGGTCAATATTGCATAAGTGTATCCAGGTTATACATGTACAGTGTATACCCTTTCCCTCTGCTACCGGTGCTGTTTATGTAGCTGGCATTATTATAACCAAATCTCGTGTTTACCATACAACCGGCGTGCAGTTATGTATCACCGATTCTGAGATAATAACACTAATGGTGCCATGCATCAAGAGTTAGCACATACGCTAAGTGCGCCATAACCAGATTAACACAAATACAATTCCGCGACAGCTCAATACAAGTAGATACAATTTGATGCAGCTTCTAACACGTGGCCAGTTCCGCGCCCCTGTTATCAATGTGTTCAACCTTCGGTGCGTTCGAACCTGGTATCAACTAACAGTTAAAGTCTCACTTACATATATTCGTTCATCCTCTTATCGCTAACACTCCGAGCTCCAGAGGTCTCCGACATTGGCTGTAGTCTCAATCTATATTAATTGCAATCTATATTAACTGCATATATATAAACTGGATAAATAAGCTCGCTGCCGTATATATTAACCGGATATATATGCGTATTTACTGAATCGATCAATAATTAAAATTGAACAGCGGCTATCCTTATACATACGGCCTGTGGTTGTTGATTACACCACCATTCATTCATAATTGATGTGTATAGGTGTATATGCGTATATGAGACTGCTCCGATCACAATAGGAATGGGAACGCACGAGGTTTGTGAGGATAGGTCGTTCTCGGCTATCTCTGCAGAGGACGCATAACAATCGGTTTGATGTATATCACCTGAAGCCACGCATCATCATTCAATACATATACCAATTGCACACTGGAAACACCAATAACGGGTTAATGTATAGCAGTTGTATGATGAAAACTAGAACCATCAGCAGCCATGCAATTTCAACGTTACATAACATCGATTTCTGCCATTATACACAGAACCATATCTCAGAATTTATTAACCCAAACATGCTCATACATAACTGAATCATACGCATATTTACATAAAAACAAGCATTCATAAAAGTTCAATTCATGGCCCGATATGCAAATCTATGGCCCTTTTACAAACTGCCCGAAGGCTCCTAAGGAGAAACCTTCCTCACTTCTCCCCCTCACTCCTCTCGCTCCTCTAAAACTTCTTTTTTGTTTATACAATTTAAAAATGTCATTAAATTAAATGCTCAATCCCTTCAATTCCTGAATAACCCGTAAATCTCTCAACATCCCTAAAAGATAGATTCTCATCCCTAAAACATAGAAACTAATTCCAACTTAGGCTCCCTCATTAATTCTAAATAATCTAGAAACTAATTTCTCCCAAACAATTAATTAATCACTCAAAATAATATTAATATTTACATGAAATTTTAATATTCCTTCAAAACATGAAACCCCCTATCTTAGAGAAAATACAAGGTGTTTTTCGAAGATGATGCTCCTGCATCAGACTCCTCATGTAGGAAAATTCATGACCACCTGGTCATAAGTCTGGATATTTCCTCTTGGATCCAAAATTTTATTTTGTAATCCTTCTGTGCTTTGTCGATTCCTTCACTGTTGTTGTCATCTGCTATTGTCCTCCAGGCTTCCATATTTTGTGCTGTAGTGCTCCACCTGTTCTGCTCTTGCAATCTTTTGTTGTCTTTCTCTTGTTGTCTTTCCTTTTCTTTCTTTCTACTGCTGGTCTCTTCCGGGATTCTTTTGTCATCAGTCTTCTGATACTTTCAATCTCTCGGTCTAATAAATCTCCTGGATGTTGTTTTCTTGTTGTCTACAGAGCTAAGACGGCTTGCTCAGTTTTTACTTTCTCTATCTCTACTGTCACTTGCTGTCTTCTTACTTCTTTGCTTGTTTCTGTTTTGACTCGTTCAGTCTTCACTGCCACCCAATCATCCATGCCCTCTTGTTTTCTAGAACAGAAAACTTCTTCTTCCTTCATTTGACTTCTCAATTGAGTCAAACGTTCTGCAACAATACCTGCATTCACAAAACACTTGTTAGAATAAAAATCAGAAGGCATCAGTGCCTTGTCCTCCTTTGCCAGCACTTCAGTATGTTGTTCTGAAGTCTCCTCCACTTTCAGCACATCAGTATGTTGATTCTCCTTGCCCAAAGAATCCTCTGAAGAATTCTCAAGACTGTCAACCAGTCTTTCTCCCACATCATAATCCGAATTTTTCAACAAATATTCTAGCAATGAAATTTCCCCTTAGCATTGCTGAAGCATAACATCACCATCACTTACAGTCCCTGCATTCATATACAACTTGTCAGTTTGAAAACTACAAGTCTCAACAGCTTTAATCGTCGGTTCATATACCAGCTCTTCCAACTGATTTTCTTCTTCATTAACATGAACTTCCTCTTCAACAAAACCTGTAATCACATCACAACTGTCAGCTATAAAAACACAACAGTTCACATTATCCAGCTGATCTGGATCTGCCCAATAATTCAAGAAATCATCAATGATCTCCTCCTCCTCATCCAACTCAGCTGCTCTGAGTTCTTCACGTCTCAATTGTACATCCATCATCTGCTCGAGCTTTCTCAGCTCTTCTGTTAACTGCATGTTTATCTGTCGATCTCTTTTCTGTTGTAGCCTCTGCCACTTCACTTTCTTTCCCTTCAGTGGAAAGATCCATCCTCTATTCTGGTTTTCCTGTTCTTGTAGCCATTCCTCTAGTACCTGCAATTGCACTTTCATTACTGCAATCTCTCTTTCTCTGACTTTTGCAGTCATCTCATCACTATGGCATTCCTCTGAACCTCTTCTTTTATCTTCCATGATCATCTTCTCACTTGCCATGAGTTGCACTATCCTCTGCAACAAGCTCTCCTGTCTTGCCGCCACTTACCTCACCAAGCTCTCCTCACTCAGTCTTTTGGTAAGTACTTGGTTCGCTGCCTCTGGAACCTTTCGAGCACTCTCTCTGCTCTCTTCAGGCTATCTCTTCAACTCACCTTCTTCTTCAAGACACTACAATTGTCCTCCTTATTCAGCCTTTAGCTGATTGCCAAGTTCACTGCCATCATCTTCTCTGCAACCATAAACTCTCATCACAAATTTCAAATCAGAAAAATCATCTCACCTCTTAAGATCTTTCATGATCTTATCTCCATTTACTTCTGCCATCCTTTTCACTGCATTTGTGTAGCTTGCATATCAAATTTATAACTCTGATCTTCATCATCATTCATCATACAGTCAAAAAATACATTTCAGTTCTCATTCAGAAAATAAATATTTCAACAGAGCCAAGCTCTGATACAAAAAAAAAATGACGCAGGCTAGGCCTACAAATAACCAGGATCTTTTCAACACATTCATATACAAGCATGCGCCTCAACTTTTTCTCAATACACGGCAATTTCATCATCTATATGAAAGCTTTTTTGTTACAAACAACCATGGTTATGAAGCCATTATTAATACACACCATCCCAAATTTTCTTCATAACTATCATTTCAACTCACATACTTTCATTCTTATAACGCCAGAGTTAAATCAAAACTCAAAGAAAAGGATGCGCCCTGCTATCATTTCCATTCAACATCAGTGCTCAAATATGACTTATAACTGAGTTCAATCAAAAGAATGAACTTATGTTTTTCGACCTCAAGTGGACATACCAAACAATACCCATATCATTTGCATGCACAAATTTACCTGTTTCAACCAGTCTAAGCACCAACTATATGTGTGCCCTTTCTCTTACAGCGTACCCAATGATACACAAGTATTTCCTTTCAATATTTACAGTTGATTCAATCAGATTTAAATATTGAAATCTGGCAATTTCTCTTACCTCTGTTCAGACTATCATCTTCTACGATTTCACTCTGCAATTGTCATCACTGTAGATCGATCCTGCTCGTGGCATTTTTATATCGACTTCTTGTTGATTCTTCTCAGTGAACAAAGGCGCACACATTAAAACTGTGTGAGGTAATCATTTCAAGTCAATATTGCATAAGTGTATCCAGGTTATACACGTAAAGTGTATACCCTTTCCCTCTGCTATCGGTGTTGTTTATGTAGCTGGCGTTATTATAACCAAATCTCGTGTTTACCATACAACCGGCGTGCAGTTATGTATCACCGGTTCTGAGATAATAACACTAATGGTGCCACGCATCAAGAGTTAGCACATACGCTAAGTGCGCCATAACCAAATTAACAGAAATACAATTCCGCGACAGCTCAATACAAGTAGATACAATTTGATGCAGCTTCTAACACGTGGACAGTTCCGCGCCCCTGTTATCAATGTGTTCAACCTTCAGTGCGTTCGAACCTGTTATCAACTAATAGTTAAAGTCTCACTTACATATATTCGTTCATCCTCTTATCGCTCACACTCCGAGCTCCAGAGGTCTCCGACGCTGGCTGTAGTCTCAATCTATATTAATTGCAATCTATATTAACTGGATAAATAAGCTCGCTGCCATCTATATTAACCGGATATATATGCGTATTTACTGAATCAATCATTAATTAAATTTGAACAACGGCTATCCTTATACATACGGCTTGTGGTTGCTGATTACACCACCAGTCATTCACAATTGATGTGTATAGGCGTATATGCGTATATGAGACCGCTCCGATCACAATAGGAATGGGAACGCACGAGGTTTGTGAGGACAGGTCGTTCTCGGCTATCTCTACAGAGGATGCATAACAATTGATTTGATGTATATCACCTGAAGCCACGCATCATCAGTCAATACATATACCAATTGCACACTGGAAACACCAATAACGGGTTAATGTATAGCAGTTGTATGATGAAAACTAGAACCATCAATAGCCATGCAATTTCAACGTTACATAACATCGATTTCCGCCATTATACACAGAACCATATCTCAGAATTTATTAACCCAAACATGTTCATACATAACTAAATCATACGCATATTTACATAAAAACAAGCATTCATAAAATTTCAATTCATGGCCCGATATGCAAATCTATGGCCCTTTTACAAACTGCCCGAAGGCTCCCAAGGAGAAACCTTCCTCACTTCTCCCCCTCACTCCTCTCGCTCCTATAAAACTTCTTTTTTGTTTATACAATTTAAAAATGTCATTAAATTAAATGCTCAATCCCTTCAATTCCTCAACAACCCCTAAATCTCTCAACATCCCTAAAAGATAGATTCTCATCCCTAAAACTTAGAGTCTAATTCCAACTTAGGCTCCCTCATTAATTCTAAATAATCTAGAAACTAATTTCTCCCAAACAATTGATTAATCACTCAAAATAATATTAATATTTACATGAAATTTTAATATTCCTTCAAAACATGAAACCCCCTAGCTTAGAGAAAATACAAGGTGTTTTTCGAAGATGATGCTCCTGCATCACTATCACTACCTTTCAAATACTTGTTACCCCTGTTACTCCAAATCCCGCTGTTACCCCAAATCTTGTTCTCAATCTTGTCCAACTTAGAGCTATGGAACTAAGATATGCCCCTCTTATGATGCCTCCTGCTTAAGGCGCCTTACCAGCAGATTATCAGAGTAAAAGTGTCTTATTTGATGGCACTGAATCTTACACAGCACAACAACACACAAAGAAAATGATAGATTATTTCGAACTGCATGAAATTGACATAGGAGATGTTCAAATGAGAATTTTTGCCCAACCTCTAGCTGGAGAAGTGAGAACATGGTTTAGATATTTGCCTCCTAATAGTATAGATAGTTTAGAACTTTTTTACCAGGAATTTTTACATAGGTGGGAGAAGAAAAAGAACCCTCTTCAAATTCTTTCTGGACATGAAAACCTCAAGAGGGGACCAAATGAAACCATTTAGGACTATTGTACTAGGTTTAACAATGTATATAATGTAATACCACTAAACCTTAGACCTCCACCTGGCTTAGCCCTGATTAAGTTTCCAGATAGATTTGACACAGATATGGCTTTTCAACTTAGAGAAAGGAATCCCCCTACACCAGAAGATATGAAAAGTGTTGCAATTAGCATAGAATCTAATATGTTATCCAAAAGAGCTAGTGTTAGAAATGAGAGAAGAACACCCTTGAAAGATGAAAATTCACCCTTTGATCAAAAAATGGATGCTTTATCTAAAGGAAAGGAAAAACTAATGGACATAATGGAAAATATTGAAAGGAAACCTCACTGGGATAGCTAACAGGCACCTCTAGTAACGAATCCAAATTTTAGGAAAAAATAGAACAAAAAACTGGTAAAAATGGGCCTGATCAGAACATTAGACCTCATTTCCAAGAGAATTATGCTGAAACTTCCCATTAAGAAGACCTTGAGCTAGACACCCAAATCAACTTTATAGGATTAGATGATGAAGAAATTGTCTTTCTAACTTGGGATGATCAGGAATTATACATGCTTCAACAATGACAGGCCCAAACTGGAGAATCTTTCGATTACTCTGACTCTGCTATTTTTGAAGTACATAAATAGTACAATTTGAGGAGAAAAAAGAAAATTGATGTTCCAGACAAAAACAGGAAAGCAATATGTAATAAGCCTAAGAAAGTAAAAGTTGCAAATTAGAATCCTTCAGTTACAAAAACTATACAAATCCTTTCTAGATCAAATCAAAACCCTCTCAATCCCACCATTGAGGATGTAACCAATGACCGGCCTTCTAATCAACAACCTTCCACTCTAGTTCCCCTCAAGGAAACAGTGGAACAATCTCCAGAAATTATATTAGAAAATATGATTAAAAAGACTCCAAACACTGAAAAAGAAGAACAAACTGCTCTGATCCCTATTGCTAAGATTTCAAATGTTCAAATAGAAAAATCTCCTCTTCCTTTCAATTTGGGAGCAAAGGTGCCCAAACTTAAAATCTTAGTCCCTTTAACAGAATTGGTTAAACATGAAACTTACAGATCTCAAATAAGAAAATCTTTAAACTTCGCTGAAAATGAAGACTCTGTTAACCTATTTGATGATCAACCTGAGTTAATTTTTAGTCCTAATGTTAATGGAAAACCAATGGAAGGAGGTATACCACACTTCTAAATTAGCCTTAACATCCATGATAAAATCGTACATAATGCCATGCTAGACTCTCAGGCTTCACACAATCTTATGCCTAAATCCGTTATGGATAAGTTAAACTTGGATATCACTAGACCCTACAAAGACCTACT